>PVKN010008813.1:0-24568 GCA_004027915.1 Capromys pilorides | reverse complement strand
TTCCTATGTTACAGAATTCAAAAGGGCATATATATGTGGAAAGCAAATCTCTTTCATCACAGCCAATTACTTGCGTATCCTTCCAGAGATACTCTGTGTATCTGGGCCGCCCCAGAGGAAATATGAAGGAGCTCTACAGAAGGTCCTGGGTATTTGAGACTGTGGCTGGAGTGAAGGTAGCCGAGCCAAGGGCAGTGGGCATGTTCTCCCCAGTGGCACCACTTAGGTGCTGGCCAGATGCATCTCTGTGGTAGGGGCTGTCCAGGGCACTGTCGGATGCTTGGAGTGCCCTCTACTCGCCAGATTCCTCTGGTGCCTCTTCCTCCTCTCTGAGTTTAGACAAACAAAAATGTCTCCAGACATTGCCAAATGTCCCTCAGGGCAGCAGAGTCATCCTGATAGAGACTCATTGGTAGAAGGTGAAGCTGGAGAGGTAAGAACAGAAGAAAATTGTTTCTTGAGCCTACAGCCCAGGTCAGTTGGCCTTATCACATGGACTGGAACGGTCCCTTGCACTGGGCACTGGGCACTGCGGTACATCCAGAAGGATCTAAAGAGAGACAAGACTCTGTCCCTTAAGGAGCCCTCCTCCAGAGGTTTTCAAGATAACTGCTTCAGTCCTTTGTCATCAGTGGTGACAGTCACAAGATGCAGGTTCTCATTCTGGGTGAGCCAGTGCTCCATTGTGGGGAAAGGAGACCCCAAGGCACTGATTCTTATAATAATGGCATTTATTATTTGATGGCCTCTGATGTCAGAAGCACCCTGCAAAGCGTTAAGGATTTCAGTTCCTGTTGCAAGCCAAACTGGAAGTACAACTGGTGCTCTGCGCAGCGCCGTTCCCCAGGGAGGTGCCTGGTGCAGTAGGAATGGAGACACAGGAGTGGAGCCGCCAGCCACGGGAGGGACTACAGGGAGCCTCAGAGGCCTAGGGCTTCTGATCTGTGTGCCCCGTGGCATCACCCAGAACCCTGCGGTCACGTTAATGCCCTGTCGTCCCTGCTGCAGAATTGACTTAGAAAAGCCGGTAGGATTCGCTTCTGCGTGCTTTTGTGCGTGGGTCACGGGTTAACTTTTCTTTATGATATTTTGCTTCATTCATGACACCCTTCTAAGTGGACATAAAATGGCAGCAGCTGACACGAGGTGCCTTGATCCTAGTCAAATCCCTTTAATACGGAGCCCGCGTTCCCTGAGGCGGCCTGGTGTTCACATTGGGAAACAATGATGGCTCAGTGACTGCAGGAATCAAGTGGAGCTCTAATGGAAGGGAGAGGATCGGCCAGTGCATTGGGCTTTTCCCCAAAATTGCAGAAATTTTGAGTGACAGGGTTCAGCTTCTTAGGTCTTTCATCTAAAAACTCAGGGTTTCTGCCCAGGGTAGGCTGTCAGCTAATGTTTAGCTGGCCTTTTCTGTTTCTTTCTTTTGAGACAAGGTTTCACGATGTCATTCACCCAGGCATTGAACTCACTATGTAGCCGAGGGTGGCCCCAAACTGGTGGCAATCCTCTTGCCTCAGCCTCCTGAGTCCTGGGCTTATAGGTGTGTGCCACCACACCCAGCGTTGTTTGGCTTTTTGCTACCACCTTCAGTGGGGCTCAGACTAGCCAAATACACCCGAGTTTGAACCCTGAGGCCATGGAATAAATGCTCAAGAAGTCCCTTCCTGAAGCAGGCCAAGGCCAAGGTTAGGATCCTAAACATTCAAAGGCATAACCTGGTTCACCCTTTGGCCCCAAGGAAAGCTATGATTCTGTTGGGGACAGAGCATTTGTTTTTATGGAGATGCTTTATCCTTGTGGTTTCATAACACGATTCCACTTGTCAGTTTTTAAAGAATTGAGTGCTGGAGACAAAAAGGAAACCAAATAAATACTGTCTGGGGCACAACAAACCAGCACCCAGTCACCGTCCTAGGGGAGACAAAACAGTGAGTGATGTGCTCTTTGGACACAGGAGCCACTATCTGGGTACCTGCTCCTGTGAAGGCTAATGGTGCAAGAAGAGACCAGTCACAGGGCGACCTAACCCATCCCAGTCCTGCGACAGGTCATGGAGGACTGGGGTAGGGTGAAGAGAAGGACACCCAGTAGGAAGGTGCTGACCACAGCAAGTCCAGCATTCCAGAGGTGTAGCAGGTGGTGATGTGTTCCTAGCTTGACCGTACAAGATTGAAAGGTCGTTCAGCTCTTTTTTAACATGTACTGGCTACAAAAGGACAAAAACTATATAGCGCCACTTGTAGGTTCCTGGAGTAATCAGACTTGGGAGGTAGGACGGCAGGTACCGGTCCTGGGAGAGGGGACAGAGCCCTTACTATTTTACGGGTACAGAGTCCCAGCTGGAGAAGCCAACAGAGTTCTGGAGATGGGTGTGGTGATGAATGGATTTAATGCCACAAAACTCTGCACTTAACAATGGCTAAGGTGGCAAGTTTTGTGTGAAGTTTGTTTTACTATACACACATAAAGTCCACTGGAACTGCAGATGTGTTTCATGGGGCGTTATTCAAATCTTTCCACTTACTAGCTGTGGATTAAATTTGGCCTTAATTTCCTCACTTTCAGAATAGGTCTAATAGTGCCTGTTAGATTTGTTGTGAAAATAAATGAGATCCTATCTGGCATATAGCAGGCATTTGATAATGCAAGCTTTTGTTAAAACAATTGCTGCTTTTACCAGGCACTTGGGGCCTCTTCTTTGCCTTACCAGAGGTGCTACTTCCAGAAGACAGACTATATATATGTTGGCTGCTCCAGGAGTGACTCCGGGTCACTGGGCATCTTTTATCAACATTTTGACCCTGGATCTTTAAGGATGCCAGGAATGAAAATAAAAGGGGTCAGACCTGAATTCCTATACTGTTAGTTTTCAAGAGTGACTCCCTATCAGTGCTTTCCAAAGTGCAATCCTTCTGGAACACACTTGGTGCCTGCTAGGCACCCCAGGCCCCCAGCTGTGGCTGTCCTGTCCAGGAGGAAGGCGTAGCAGCCAGGGACTCGTACTTCTGATAGGCCACTCTGTGGCTCTGGTGAGCACTCGTTGAAGCAGTTGTCAGCTCCCAGAGATTCTGGTTGCAGGGCCCACTGGGAAGTAGTAGAGCTGGGATTTGAGCCCAGAGACAGGCTCCTTCTAAAGGCTGGACTCTGTAAGTGTAGTGTCATAAGCCTGCCATCCTGGGACAGGGCGGGGACTTAGGCCAGGCCCAGACCCATAAACCCATGGTAAGGAGGCTCACATAGGCTCTCACACATCTGGAGCTAGCCCCTCCTGAGAGTCATGCTCAGGCACTCGGCTTCCCTCACCCAGCGCAGCGTGGCTGGGGCCGCATGTCCTTTCATTGAAACAGAGCACAGGGACTGACTGTCCATCTTCTGTGCGTGTAAGCCAGTGGCCCACTGAGGAGGCCCTGGGTGCCCCCAGTCAGACAAAGCCCTTCCATCCCAAGACCCCAGTGAGGCCCCCTTGTTGGGGCCTCTGTGGTCAGAGTGCTGGCCTCAGGGAATTAGAGGAGCTGCTGCAAACTCTTCCTTTTTGGGAGAAGGTGTTAGCAAAGATGGTTGCCAAGCAACTCCAGGGCATCTCTCTACGGTGATTTCTCCTATCTCCCCCTTTTGAACATCTTGGAGGCTGCTGTTCATTTTCTCCCAGCTTGGGGTTGTTGGTATTTTCGTGAAGGGTGTGCTGCTTTGGTTGAGGGAGTAGAGATGGCTTTGGAGTACCTGCCTCGGTCAGGGAGCCTTTTAACAGTAATGCACCTGCTAAGTGGGTGTGAAAGTCCTCTGCCTTCTTCCACCTCGGCATGTCCTACTTGTCACTGGCTCTGAGGGGCAGTGATAAAGATTCTTCAGACTGGAGTGACTGAGAGAGACTGACGGAGTCTCCACACGAGGACAGGGCTGTGAGGCAATGTTCAGTTGCTTGTGACTCTGGACTTCACCTGCTGTCATGAACCAGGGCACTTGGGCATATTAAATATGATGTCCTTGCTACTCCTGAAGGATCTAGTGCCCCTCCACCACCTGGCTGAGAGACCTGGCAGTACTTCAAAGTGCCACCCCTTCTGTGTTTAGCCTCTTCTGTGAGGGGTTCCAGGTTCCCCCACCCCCTGCAGGCTGGTAATAAGGGCCAGGACCCTTTCAATACAAGTCAGGATCCTTCCCCAGCCTGGGAGAAAGGAAAGCAAGACCATGTGTTGGTCACGTCAAGATAAGTTGGGCTTATTTCTATGTCCCCACACCCAGGCCCTGTTACCTCGACCCCCACCATTGTATCCCTCCTCGTCTTTTGCAAAGGGTAAGATCCGTTGCCAGTGTCCAGGGCTGAGACACAGGACTGAATGGCAGAGATAACCCAGAATATAATAATTTGGCTTAAATAGAGTAAGGGGCTTCCTGCTTTCCTCGTAAAGTTGTTGAGGGTCCCCTAGAGCTTCTGAATACTATGTCAGAAGTACAAGTGGTACCCACTTGTGCACCCCTTCTGCCAGTACCTGGTGTCCTTCCTGTGTCTGTCTGTGGTCTCCACTGTGTGGTCACTCCTGTCCCCTAGCCATTCCCTCTGCCACCATCCTGCTGTGACCTCCACCGGACCCCACCCCTCTTGGCAGAGGCTCCCTGCCTCCCAGTCACCCGCACTTTTATTTTTGTGGTTCACTTGGCCTCCCTGTGTCCCCCTCCCTGCGCTCCACTTCAAAGTTAATCTTCCCCAAATTCATATTTATCACACTGTTCCATAAATGAAAACCTCTCATCGCTTCCCCGTCAGCCACATTAACAGCAACCCACAGGTCCTCTGGATCTGAGTCCTTTCACAGTTTGTGGGGGGCTGGTACTCCCGTGGCCTGGGCCAGCTGTGCCCCTTCTCTCCTGTGCCTCTTCTAGCCCCATGGCCTGGTCCACACTCTAGGGGCACAGTCCCTTTCAGGCCACACAGCCTGGACCTCTGAGATCCTGTGCTGTAAGCTGTATCCACCATGCATTTTGGTCTCTAAATCATACAGCTCCTCACACTGCAACAGCCTGTTTCATGGGCTCTGTGTGTCTTGTGTTCACACAGGCGTTAGAATCTTCTGGAAAGGGCACAAGGTAGGAGAAACTGTAACTTCCTTTTCTTTCATCTAGTAGTAGACTACTACCATTTTGCTAAATATTAAATTTACTCTTCAGGTATGTTTCTTGATTTGCCTGTCTTTTCTTTTTTTTTCCTCTTCTTTAAGCATACTTGGTAAAATAACTGAACATTCACCTCTTAACCATTGTTAAATGTATAGTTCAATTGTGTAACCAATCTCTGGAAATCTTTTATCTTCCAAAACTGAAACTATCCATTGAACATGTTCTCTTTTGTATTTTCACCTTAAAAATCAGTCTGGAGATGACCTACAGTTTCTTTGATTCACCACCTGATATTTTGAGGCTGTTGAGATTCTAAGACTTGACAGGCCTTCCTAAAATTTCTTTTCCAGTAGATATTTGGAGCCACTGTGCAGAAGGATCCAGTGTAGTTTATGTGTTAGCTCTGACATCTTCTTTGTGATTTAAAAATGGTTAAGATTCTAGGTGTGCAGATAAAATTTAGCAGAAAGTGGTACTATGGGAGTCCAGAGTCACGGACGCTTTTATCTTTTATTGTTACATTTCATGTGGTATTGGACCAAGGGCCCTTTCACTGAATTACATTTTCAGCCTTTTTATATATATATATCATTGTTTTATTGTGAGACCAGAGGGGTCTCACGAAGTTGTACAGACTGGGGCCCAACTTTCAATCCCATGCCTCAGCCTCCCTAGGTGCTGGGATTGCAGGTGTGTGCCACCATGCCCGGCTCACTCAGACACTTTTGAGTAACCTGAAGCTCTTCATTTAATATTTGGTGGTGACCCTGAGTGCTGCACCCATGTTGGTTTTGGGTCCTTCCAGCTCAAAACTAATATTTTTACATCTATGACAAGCTGAAACAATAGGGTCGTGGGCACCTGTGTATGTGACCCTAACCACCACTTAGAGTAAAATAGCAGTTCAAATTTTGTTATGTCTTCTCATAAAGATGTGTATCTATTTCTATGTAAAGATTTATATATATACATGTCTGTAAAATTGGAAATTAAATGGTAGATGTGTTAATGCTTTGTCCCTCAATATTTATCATTGTTTTACATTTTAACTGTGTTACCTTAGGTTTTCACACCTAGCTTTTTTTTTTTTTTCAGGACTGGGGATTGAACTCAGACCCTTGCACTTGCCAGGCAAGTGCTTATTCTACTGAGCTATTTCCCCGGCCCACCTTAGGTTTTCAGAGCTTTATCTTATATTAGTTTAGGGCTGGGGATGTAGCTCAGTGGCATAAATGCCTGCCCCAGTACAAAAACAAAACAAAACATCTGATATAAATATATGTGTGTGTTTGTTTGTTTGTTTGTTTTTTAAACTAAACTCTTACTTTATTTCAATTGTATTTTTTTTAATTATTTATTTATTTGTTTGCTTGTTGTGTTTGTTTGTTTCTTTATTTATTCATTTTGTGGCTGGCTCAGCCTGCCCTGGTGGCGGCGCTGGCGCAGCATGCAGTGCCGGGGATCGAACTGCAGTCCCCGCAGTTGCCTGAGCCCTCCCAAGCAGGCGCTTTAGACCACTGAACCATCTTGCCGGCCCCATGTGTTTGTTGAACTATTAGGTAAATTGCAAACAGGTTAACACTTCACCCTTAAATACCACAGCATATATACTAGAATTATAGACATTTCCCAAAACCAACAGTAATTCCCCAATGTCACTTACTATCCAGTTTACATGCAAATTTTCCCAATAGTCTCCCCCCAACCCCGCAAATGTATAGCTGCTTTTCTCAAACTAAGATCTTGTCAAGGTTCATGAATTGCATTTATGATATCTCTTTTACCACTTTTGATCTAGAATAGCGTTCTCCATGCCACAAATGTATGCACATGTACGTGCATAGCTTTCTGTATATACACACATAGCACATTTTCATTTAGAATTGTTCATGCTCTGCTTTCTTCCTTGTGGTGTCAGCTACCTGTTTTTCCTTTCTTTGTGGAGGCATCATTTTTCTTACTAATACAGACAGAAGCAGGTGATAATACATTACCTGTGGGCAAGTGGACTTCTTCAAATTGTATTCCACCTTTATAAGATAATATGTCCACCTAGTTACAGACATTTTTGGACCCACCAAGCCCCCTTACATGGAGTAAAATATAAGTAAAGTTAACAGAATGCAAGAACAAAGGATGATTTGGGTTCCCTGAAGAAAGCTCCACATCCAGAAAGAGGAAAAGGCTATGGTTAGGCTACAGCTATACATGCTCACTGTCTCCTGCAGATTCACCGGTCAGTTATGTTGTGGAGAGGAATGGATGAGGGTTGATATTTTTCAACCTATAGCTAAAGTCTCAATTAGATCAGGCCCAGCATTTTGGCAGAAATATGTCCCGGTGACTGAGTGTTGCAGCATCCATCTTGTTAGGGGCACACCATGGAGGGTACCCCATTATTAGGTGTCGATCACTTGGAAAGGTGGTGAACCAGCCCCTCCATTGCACGAGTGTGTTTCCTTCCTGTCACTAGCATGTTGTTCTGTGGGTGATGCTTTTACAGTAAGCAAATATATCCTGTTCCCCCACAGGAAGTTTTCTGGTACCTATCACTGAGCTCTGCCTGGATGTGTCCTTTATTTAAGGGATATAGAATAATCATTTTCAAATTCTCTCACTCTGGCCTACTTCTCCTGGCCAACATTCTCCTAGGAAGACTTCTTTTTCACCAATAGGATGCACTACTTACTGTTCTAAATTCCTCCTAAGAGGCAAAGGAAAGCTTTTCCCTCTAATTGCTAACTTTCAGAGTGATAAGTCAAAGAGCACGATTTTTAGGAGGAGCAGGGTGAAGCCCGGCATGCTCGCATTTCAGGAAGATGCGTGTGTCCTGGGGAATCCCATCATCGGCGGAAAAGCTTAGAGCAAGCTTCAGGAAGCTGAGTGTGATTCAGTTTTGCTTGGTGGAGCATGAGTTTAAAAACAATAGAAACATGATTGTGCACACTCAAAGGAACCTCTATGTTAAATATCTTCCCCCAGTGTGAATGATTTTCCCACTGGGCGGCATGGGAAAGCCATGCATGTATGGCCCAGTCATGAATGTGTTGATTTGGGGAAGGAAGGAAGAAGATAATTACACTTCAAATAACTGCCTGCCCCCTTCTATCTGAAGCCCAGTGGTTAGCCTGGGCCGGGTGAACCGTGAAGTTAGTGTGCAGGCTGCAGTGAGGGAGCCCCTGCGGGTTGTGAAGCCAGGGCAAGACTTCCTGCCCCACTCAGCAGAAGGAGGATGTGCACCAGGAGTGGAAGACGGGGGCACGGAGCCCCATTGGGTGTGAGCCCTACAACCACCACCTCTAGGAACTCACCGCAGAGCACCCCAGAATCTCTGGTACAGCAGAGAAAGTGAAATGGGCCTAGTGTCCTGTTGGCCAGGGAAGGAAGAGAGCTTTGGCCTAGTGCTGGTTGGTGGGGAGCACAGTGCAAGGTGGGAAGCAGAGGCGCCTATTTGAACAATGGATGAGTGAACGAACACATGCGTGCGTGCTCTGCAGCAGCGTAGCTGGTGAGGACGCAGACATTCAGGCTGTTCAGTAGGGAAGAGTTTAAGCCACAGCCTGAGGGCTCTGAGTTCCCCAGGAAGTTGATTTTGGGGGAAAATAAATAAATAAAAGGAAGCCTGACTAGCTACCATCAGTTCAGAGAGAAGTGGTTCAGGATTGTTCTGGCTGCAGACCCTCTTGGTGGGTCTGTCTTTTCTTCTGTAATATCTATATGGGTTTTGCTTTTACAGGGATTGAGGGGGGAGGGGAGGGGGTCATTCTCTCTCCAAAACACACACGTTTGGGGTCATGTTTCCCAATTCTTTCATAAACTCCTTTCTGTCACAGTCAGTGTCGGGATAGTAAATGTTTAACAACTGTCTTTAAAAATTTTTGTACATTTATATGCTTATTATAAATTTTATTGATAAAAATGATACTTAAGCTTGCATGGTGGCACATACCTGTGATTCTAGTACTTGACAGACTGAGGCAGGAGGATTACTGTGAGTTTGAGACCAGCCTGGGCTATGTAGCAGGACCCTGTCTCAAAAGAAAAAAAAAAAAATACTGCTTAGCATATAACTTACAAATAATGAAACATTTAAAACTATCATAAATGTCATATAATCCATAGGTTTTACAGTGTTTTTGTGGATTTTCCAAAATTCTTGCGTCCTGTGGCTAACCCAAGAATTAGCTGATAAACAAGTATAAATTCCACATAAATGTTGGCCGATGTTTTCGCTGTAGTCAGCAAGATGAAAGTGAAAGAACAGAGATGCACGTTAGAACTGTGACTGTCAGGTCGTGGGTCCTGACTTCCTGGTTGACCTGGGTAATGGTGTCCAAGTACACCCGAGGGCATGGGCATGGCCACACTTCTTTTGATGTGTTCACAGTATAGGCTTAGTAAGGTACCTCTAAATTTAATTTGAGCAGCTAAAATTTTCTCCATCACTTTTTTTTTTCTTGTATTTTAGGGAAGGGTCTACAGGGTGTTTAGGGTCTCACTACTAGATCGGACTCGTAGTGATCTGCCTGCATACAGCCTCCTAAGAGCTGGGATTACAGGCACACGCCACCTCAACCAGTCTCAATTGCCATCTCAGAGTGCCCCAGGGATGGCATCCACAGGGCAGACCTGGGGATCGAACCCAGGGCCCCTGTGCCTGCTTGCAGTTGCTTTAATCTGCTGAGCTGTTTGGCCGGCCCTTCCATCATGTTTTCAAATCTAGATAATAAACAATTTCAAGCTCTGACTTGTAGCAGTGGATGGTTTCTATAAACTCTCGCCCACTACATTTCAGGGTGTTACTGTGAACTAGAGGTGGGAAGAGACCTGTGTGCCTCAGAACCACGCTCTTGTTACACCGATTTCCAGGATAAGATGCAGAGTTGTGAACCCATGGCCACTGGCAAAATCCAGCCTACAGCCTGATTTTATAAATAAAGTTTAATTAGAACATGGCCACACTCCCTAATCTACATGTTGCCTGTGGCTGTAACACTGCCATGGCCCACTGATGTCCTTGCGACCCTGGTGGCCCCAAAGCCTAAAATATTTGCTGCCCTGTTCTTTCTGAGAAAAGTTATCAGCTCCTGCTCAAAGCATAGATAATAGTGAAATGAAGCAAGATAAATAAGCAGTAATGAGTTTTGAGGATTCGTTTTTTTATCTTTAATGGACTTAAATTGTAAGCTTAGATCATGTAATTTTTAGTAATTTAATAATTAGCTCACCAAATTCCTGAAAGTGTTAACAGTCAGCTCCTGTGAGCTCTGCAAACCGGCTTCGGCTTGTACCAAGGAGCTCAGCTGAAATGAAACTGCCGCTGCTGAGAAGCAGCTGACAGTCCCAGATTAGAGGGGAACCCTCAAGGAGGAGGGTGTGAGCTACTTGAAATTGTGGTCTAATTGTCCATAGAAATTAGAAGAAAGCAATTTTGAGGTTAGTTTTTATATGCTGGTTTTTCTTCTGTCTTAGGGTCTGGGGTTTGTTTTGGTTTTGCAAATGAGTTTTCTTCAGAGCTAATTTAAAAACTCAATACAGCATGCTTTTCTTACCAAATTCTGTGAGCATCTGTCTTGGGCCCATTTAGCCCCTGACAGCCGCCCAGCCGCCTTCCCAGCAACCACAGGCGTTCTGAGTCCAGAAAGGCTGCTTCCCAGCGCTGGCCCTGGGCTGCAGGAGAGCTGGGCCCACCGGTTGCGTTTCGGTGGGGTTTTCCTTGCCGCCATTTCCTGCCGGTTGCCTTTGAATGGATTACAGATGGTCAGAAAGAGACTTCTTGGCACGGGGAGAGGACCCGTCTCCAGCGCTTTGTGGGAGAGGATTTATAACAGGACGGCAGCTTTTGCCTACCAGAATGGGCCTGGCTGCTGCAGCCCTGTAGCAGAAAGAGCAGCTGCCTGAGGAGCTGGGGCTGTGGGTGGGGGACACAGGCAGGAGATGGGAGGCCTGTGGTGAGGTGGCACCTTCTTTCCAGTGGTCTGTCACCCCGCCACCTGTCACCCCGCCACCAGTGCTCGGCACTGTAGTGATGCTGGCACCTGCAGTAATGGTCTTGGTGCCTCAGCTCCTACAGGAAGTGTAATGCATCCTCAGATCTTTTCCTGGAGAGGTGTACAAGCTGCTGTGGCCCTTTTGGTTTTTTCTTTCCTTTTTCAGCCACAGCAAAGAGCATACTTTTTCTTTTAAAGTCTGCAAGGGCTGCATGGAGGATGACTGAACTACGTTCCCCAGACTCTTTTTTTTTTTTTTCTTGAGACAGGATGTTGTTAAGTCATGACCTTGTTCAGGCATGGCTCGAATTTGCCATTCTCCTGTGTCACCCTCCTAGAATGCTGGGATCATAGGTAGGTGCCACCAAACGAGCTTAGCTTCTAAATTTTTTAAAAAGATACATAACATAAAATATTTTTGGGGCCTGCGAGACAGCTCAGTGGACTAAGCACCTGCTTAGGCAAGCTTAGGCAAGCTCAGGGACCATGGTTCAATCCCTTGCACCACATGCTGCACCAGGCCCACCCCCAGGGTGGGGCCCCAAACACACACTCTCCACCCAGCAGCCAGCCAGTAGCTCCTGCTCCTTCCTGCCCAGCCAGGCAGACTCTGATTTGCCCTGGCCTCTGTGGATTGGCCAGTTCTATGAAGGGAATCGTACAACATTTCTCCTTTCACACAGGTTCATTTCACTTAACAAAGTGTTTCCAAGGTCCTTCCCTGCCATGGCAGAATTTGCTTTCTTTTATAATACTGTTCTGCTACATAAATGTACTGCATTTGGTTTATCAGTTGTGTAGACGGATGTTGGGTTGTTCCCTTCCTTTAACCTTTGTGTGTAACCACTGCTGTGAACACAGGTGAACCCATGTTCTGGAGTCAGGTGGAGACATGAAGGGGAGATGGCCCTCAGCCCTGCTTGGCTACCAGGCGGGGGTGTGCAGGTGTGGATGTGTGCACACACGCATGTGCACCAGAGCCCAGTCCCGAGGGCCAGCCCAGGGTCAAGTCAGGCTGAAGCTCTGCTTGCCACGCTATGCGCCCTGTAGGCTCCTGGACCAGGATGAGTCGGCACTCACTGCCCCCAGAGCCTTCACTGGGCAGGGGAGGGACTCAGAATCGCAATTCCTGGCTCCGCCTGTGAAGCCCCTACTACGCCTAGCCTCAGGAGGTATGAGGGCAGGGACTTTTTGTTTTGTTTTGATTTTGTAATCGTGGTTGTTGTTGTTTGTGATACTGGGGTTCGAACCCAAAGCCTTCTCACAAAACTCCATCCCACGCCTTTTACTTTATTTTATTTTGAGATGTGTTCTCATTGAATCATTAAGTTCTCTAGACTGGGCTCAAACTTGCAACCCTTCTCCTCAGCTTCCTGGAATGCAGGGATTAGAGGCGCATGAGTGCGCGCCACCATACCAGCTAGGGTGTGTTTGGTGTGTGCACATTTCCTGGGGGAGAGCGGAGCATCTGTGGCTTTCTCTTTACCTAGGGCTCCTCAAGGACATAAGACTCTGACCTTTTCCAAAAAAACAGCACTTAAAGAAATGCGCAGACATAGAAAGGGAGGGAGGAGCCCCATGGGGAGAGGTTGAAGACTACAGGAAGAAGTGTGCTGCTTTCAAAGTTGAAGTTTTGGTGTTAGGGTTTGTGATGTGTATGAATCTTGTTGTTTGCTAAACTGGGAATTGAACCTAGGAACTTCCCATGCTGGGCAGTTGCTCTTCCACTGAGCCATGTCAAAGCCCCTTTTATTTTTGAGACAGGATCTCACTGAATTGCCCAGGCTGGCTTCAAATTTGAGATCCTCTTGCTTCAGCCTCCTGAGTGGCTGGGCTTTCTGGTGCCTTGCAGTGAACCTCCTCTGATGAAAATTCCTTTTTAGGGTGGGTGAGAGGCTGAGATAACCCCTTCCAGTTCTACCGTCGTGATGGTTATCCTTTGGCTTTATATCTGGAGCCAGACAAAAGGACCAGCAACACGAAGAAAGATAGACACTGTAGTATGCTGGGTGGAGGAGCTACCTTTAAATCTTGTGCATAGTTGGTAGAAGGGGCACCTGAGACCACAGAAGGAAAAACCCAGGCTTTGCAGTCAAAACTCAATAGCATTATGGCTGAGGCACCCTGCTGCCTGTTTCCTGTGTGGCGTGGGGCAGGCTACCTTACCATTCTGTGCCAGGGTTCATTGTCTAGGTGTTGCCACTGATGGTCAGGAATCAGTAGCTGTTGCTCTTGTCTGGCATTGGAGCAGAGTTCTGGAGGTTTCTGTGCATTAGTGGTAGAATGAGAAAAATGGGCCAGATCAGAAAGCACAGTAAAGGAGAGGTGGTGGGAGTTGAGTTCAGAAGCTTCTAGATGAAGAAATGGGTTGTGGGCAAGGGATGAAAACAAGGGAGGGAGACGGGCTTCCGGCTTCTTTTGACCTTGACTTTGCCCCTCTTGGCCTGCTCCCCATCTTGTCCTCCAGCTCCGCATGCACACCAGGGCAGCATGAAGGGCATCTGGAAACCAGGGAGGTGGGCGCCCCTGAGGGGCTCCCTGTACACAGATGTGCATAGCTGTCCACATTGGCAGCACGCAGCTCAGGGGCCTCTTCTGTAGGCAGGGGACACTGCTGCATGGCAGGCCCGGCCCTCTTGCTATGTGTTCTTCAGGAAGCACAGTGACCAGCACAGGGGCCCTTCAGATGCCTTGAAGGGTTGTCGGTGTAGGGAGGATGAAACGAAGTGGACCTCGGCGCTTAGCTCCATGCTAGGCTGTGGTAAATGCTCCAGAAACAGGTCCTTGCGCTCATGGCCATCCAGTTGTCCCCAGGAGGGAAGACTGGGACACTGTTCCTCCCCATCTCATCCTCTCCTGTGGGCTCCACACGCTATAGTGGGAGCTGAGTTCTGGCTGTGACAGCTTCTTGGAGCTTCCAGCCAGAAAAGATTGTGAACCAGGGTCCTGAGTAGGGACCCTGGGGGTGCAAACCTGGCACATCATCCAGGAGGGCAGCCCTGCTCTGCTGCTGGGGCAGAGTGGTCTCATCATTAGGCTTCATCAGCTCTAAGGTGTCATTCACTTTAAGATCTACTGTTATTTTACAAAATATTGAGAAAAAATACGTAGCCTGTTAAACATAGCCACTGTTCATTCTAAGACTCCTCCTGATTTTGAAGATGTTGGGGACTGAAGCTTAGAATTATTAAAATATAGCAGGGCAAAAATAGTATGTAAACCAGAATTAACATTTGTTTTTTTGTTTTTTTGAGATAAAGAGCAGATTTTTACACAGCACCCAAATCCCCTAGTGTGGCAGCAGAGGGTGACGGTGCATGGTCAGCTAGCCTGCCTGCCGTCAGGGGACTGTGGAAGAGTGAAGGGGGAGGAGGCTGCAGCGGCAGGGACTTGCTCTCACCCTGCACCCAGATAGGAAGCAGGAGGTAAGGGAGTGGTCCAGACTTCAGAGGATGCGTTGTCACCCAGGGGCCTGGGCACCCTCAGGGAGGCCCCTCCATCCCAGGGCGCGTGGCGAATCATCTGCATCCACTTTACTCAGGAGGAAAGTCTCTGTGTGGTGCTCACAGGATGAAGGTGGGCAGAGGCCTGAAACCTCAGCAGCTACAGCCACCCCACCCTCAGTGAGAAACCACAGTGGCCACCCAGGAGAGAGGCCACTTCCCGTGACTTGGCACCTTTCAGTACAGCCCGTGATACCCTCAGGCCAGCACGGTGCCAGCCTAGCGTTTCAGTGTCAGTGGAGATTTGTTGGGACAGTCGCTCTTGACCGCTCACCCTTAAGAGTGACTGGCCCTGCCCTCTCCAGCCAGGCCTCCAACTCACCCACCTGCATTCTGTCATCATATAGGACAGGCCTGGCAGCAGAGGTGCTGACGGGAAGCAAGCTGTGACCTGGTCACCGGCCTGCTGCCACCCCTTGGTATGGGAGCACAAGCACACTGCCCTCAGGAGCCGATGGCTATGGCTGTGGCTCATCCTGTCCAACAGCATGGAATGCAGACTGGCAGGGATGTGGTAACCATGGTACCAGCGATTGTTCAGCAGAGGGTTGTATTGTCAGGGTGCTGCACAGGTAACAGGGCCTGTAGATAGGAGCCAGTGTCAAGAGAGAATGGGGGTTCACTGGCAGGGTCATTTTAGCTGGAGCTGGGCCTGGGGCTCAGGTGGGCAGGGAAGGACCTGGCCAGGAGCAGAAGGAAGGTGCGTGGGTGGGGGGTCGTGCAGAGGAACTGGAGCTCACGTCAGGCTGGGCACCAGGTTTGGGCTCCAGTGAATGCATCCTTTAATTCTTTTTCTAATAAAACACTGATACATAATCCCTGAGGAAAACGTCCATTATAAAGAAAGCAAAGAAAAACTAGCCTAAATTCTCTTACCTAGATTTAACCAGTGGCAACAGTGTTTGAAATATGTATATATGATTTTTTTTTAAAATGGAACAATTTTGTATAGTTTTGCTGCAGTGGGAACCTTTCCAGGTTATTAGGCATTCTGCTGTACACGTGTTCCATAATTTACTTAACTAATTCCCTGTCATTTGGGTATAGTGATTGTTTTCAGTTTTTTCATTACTAAAACTATTATTACGATCAAACTTATGTTCTTGTAGCTAATTTTTCTTGCACACATTCATGATTATTTCTAGAGTATAAATTCTGAGAAGTAGAAGGCAAAGTCCGGGAATATGCTATTTTTGAGGCTTTTGATAGTCTGCTAAACTATTTTCGAGAAATATTGTTCCAATTAATATTCCCATCAGGAGTATATGAAAGGGGCTCTTTTCTGAACTCTGGCCAATAGCTCACCAAAGATTCTCAAATGTTGGATGATTTAAGACGTTCAAATGTTAATTTGTTTTAATTTGCACTCGTGACTACTAATGAGGTTGGATATTTTTTCATGTACTTGTTAGTCTTACACATAGTTTTGTACAAGTTGCTATTTTTTATAGTTCTTGCCTAGTTTTCTGTTAGCCTGTTAATATTTTTTCACTGCTTTCTAAGAGGTCTCTATAGGCTGACTTGTCCTATGGGTCATATTTGGGTCACGTGATTCATTTCTTAGGAAATCTTTACATGCAGAATTTTTGTGTCTATTCTTGGCTGCAGAACCCAGGTATCTAGAGAAAGGGAAATTCCCAGGTAAGCCCCTAAACTAGGTATTGCTGAATGAATTACCAGACTGTACCAGGAGTAAAAGCCGCTGTTCACTGACCGACTGTTTTGTACCATGTACTTCACATATGTGAGTCTTTCAGTCCTGTCACCTTGCAGACAGCTGGGCAAACAAGGGCTAACAAAAATTCAGTTGTTCACAGGAGAGGACACAGCTAATCCAGGGCTGAGCCGAGATCGAAACCTCGCCTGTGCACCTCTCCACCCACATGCTTTCTACTGTCCCGAGCTGATCTCAGCCTCATAGTAAACAGTCATTTCACAAGGCAGGTCTTCCTCAGCCGCCTGCCCATGCAGACCTGTTGGTCGGCTCCTGGAAAGTCTCGTGGGCCTGATTTGATCTGTCCTTACTGCTTTCTGCCGTTTCCTGACTGGGCCAGTTCTCTCACTACTCTGACTTGCATGGTTTCCCATTGGTCCTTGAGGTCCCGCCAGACTCTTTCGCTAAGACGAAGAAGAGATATGAGGTTGTGGATGATCCCCAGGCTTCACAATCGGAGCCAAAGCCAAGATACACAAGCTCCTTGATCCAGTGGCCACCTCCGGGTGACCTCACTAACACAGGGGAGCAAGTGAAGATCAGGCAATAAGATGCTAGCACAGGTCACCACCTCCCAGGGCTGTCCGCCCGCGGTGATACTTGGCTGATGTTTTATGTATATGTAATTTAATAATAGCTTTCTATATAACTCACATACCATAAAATTCACCACTTTTAAAATATATAATCATGTTTTTGCTATATTCTCACAATTGTACAATAAACACTACTAAACCCAGTACATTTTTATTATGCACAAAAGCACCCTCATACCCACAAGCCATCTCTCACTACTCATCTCCCAGTAGGTCCTGGCAGCCCCTAATCTGCTGTCTTTTTCTGTGGATTGCCTTACTCTGAGTGTTTCACACAAATCACAGAATATGTGGTCTTTTAGGTGTGATCTCTTTCATGTAATGTAACATTTTCAAGGCCAGTCTATGTTGTAGTGGCTGTTGGTATCTCGTTCCCTTTTGATGGCTGACTAGGACTCCATTGTAGCATACACCACATAATTCTGTTTATTCTTTCATCCCTTGATGGGCATTTGGGTTCTTTCTTCCTTTCAGCTGTTGTGAATTGTGCTGTGAACAATTGTGTACAGGTTTTTGTGTGAATGTATGTTTTCAGTTCTTTTGAGTAACTACCTAGGAGTAGGAATTACAGAATTATATGGTAACTCTGTGCTTAACTGTTTGAGGTCTGTCAAATTATTTCCCAAAGCCACTGCAACATTTTACCTTCCCACCAGCAATGCATTCCCCACATTTCTCCAACATGTATTATTATTGTCCCTCTTTTTATTATTACTGTCCAGCTGGGCATGAAGTGGTATCTCACATAGGTATTTTGTTGTTTTTGTGGTACTGGGGGTTGAGCCTAGACCCTGTGCCTGAACCTGCATCTTCAAGTCTTTTTTATCTTTGAGACAGGTTCTCCCTAAGTCACTAAATTACCCAAACTGGGCTTGAACTTGAGATCATCTTGCCTCTGCCTCCTAGAATGCTAGGACTACAAAAGTGGGCTGTGATAGCCTCCGTCACTGTGGTTTGGATCGGACTGAACCGGTGACTGATGTTGCTGGCCATTTTTCAGTGTGTTTATCAGCATATATCTTCTTTAGAGAAAGTCTTTTTAAAGTGCTTGCCCAAATTGTAATGAGACTGTTTCTCTTTCTGTTAAGTTGTGAAGAGTTCTTTAAATAATGTAGATGCAACCATTCTATCAAATACATGATTTACAGTTTTTCACATTCTGTGTGTTGTCTTGTTCTGAGGGTATACTTTGAAGAACAAAGGCTTCAAATTTTGATGATGTCCTATTTGGCAAATTTTTGTTGTTGCTTTTGCTTTTGCTTTTGCTTTCGGTGTTATATCTGAGGAACCACTGTCTCGTCTAAAAGATTTACGCTTATGCTTTCTTCTAAGAGTTTTATTGATTTAATGCCTACATTTGGATCACAGATCTATTTTAAGATTTGTGTGTGTGTGAGCGCACATACTTGCGCACGGACACTGTCACACACGTGCAGGTGTGTATATGAGATGTGACAGGCCCAATCCGTTGTTTCTCGTGAGGCTGTCCTGTTGTGGCATCATTTGTTAAAAAGATTATTCTTTTCCCTATTGAGTTGTCTTGAGACCCTTGTTGAAAATCAATTGGCCATAAAAAATAAGGGTTTATTTCTGGGCCCTGCTTTCTACTCCATTGATCTGTATATCTGTCTTTATACTATCTTTGTGACTGCACCTTCATAGAAAGTTTTGAAAAAGCAAAAAGGAGCCTTCTAAACCTTATACTTTCTCAGAGTGGGATGACTTGATAAAACAGGGACCCCTTGAATTTAAGTAGGACTTTTAGGATCGCTTTGTCAATTGCTACCCAAAAAAATGTAGTTAGGATTTTTATAGGATTTGTGTTCAACCTACATACAGGTCACTTTAGGAAGCATCATCATGGTTTTAGTCTGCTTTGTATCACAGTGACAAAATACCTGAGATAATCAGCTTCTAAAGAGAAAGCTGATTCCATGTGCTATGGTAGGGAGGCAGCACATGGAGGTGGGAGAGGGGAGAGGAAGCTGCTCCACTCAGGGCAGCCAGAAGGCCGAGAGGGAAAGGCAGGAGAGCCCTGGGCCCCCCAGCCCCTTTCATGGGCACAACCTCGCTTCCTTCCAAGACCCTCATGTTAGATTCTCCATCTCCTAGTAGCACCAGGGGAAGCGACCAAGCCTTCATTGCATGGCCTTTGAGGGAACACAACCTAAAACAACGCTGAGATTCCATTTCCAGAAAGAATGGCTACCATCAAGAAATCAAATAGTAGCGAAGGCCACAAGCGAAAGGAGCCCTTCTACACTGTTGATAGGAATGCAAATTAGTGCTACCACTGGAAAGGACTATGGACATTCCTCAAAAAATTAAAAACAGAAATTCCATTCAACCTAACTCTTCCTCTTCCTCTTCCTGAAAGAGTTGAGGACATGTTATAACGATATGACCATATTTAGAACATCACAGTTCATAATAATTAAATCTGGGAAGCAGCCTGTCTATCCATCAACAGATAAATGGATATTTACACACCATGGAGATATTTACACACCATGGAGTACTACTCTGCCAAAAAGAAGGATAAACTTGAGCCATCTGTAGGAAAAATGGGTGCACCTTGAGGCCACAGCATTAAAGAAACCAGATACAGAAGCTTAGTATCGCGTGGTTTCTCTTATATGAGAAATGTGAAGTATAAATCAACAGTAAAGCGAAAGATAGACAGCAGGAAGTAGGGAGAGCTTTCTCAAATGGGAAGAACAAGAGATAGAGGGGGAAGGAAAAAGAGGGGAGGGGATGGAAAAAGTCATTCAGATGTGTTCTGTACGTGAGCTAGCTCGTCACCAGGAATGCAGACGTCATGCACTACACGTGGGGACTAATGAGAAACGAGTTCAGAGTAGAGCGACCGTCAGAACAATATTAGGTCTCTGCATGCATGACAGAGTGTGTCTTTTCCATTTAGAGATCAAAGTTCTGTCAACTACATTTGTAGTTTTAGTGGGCTTTGATTAAGTTATAAGCATCTTTTACAATGCTAGAATAATGGACTTGTCCTCTTAGTTTTATTTTCTGATTATTTATTGCTAGTGCCTAGAAATATAACTCATATATGTTTCACTTTTTTTGGTATTCTGCAATGTGCTAAACTTCTGTTGGTTGTAATATGTTTCTTCATTTGTGTTTATTTTTAGGACTTTTCTGTATTTGAGATTATGTTCTTTGAAAAGAGAGATATTCTTCTTCCTTATTTTGTGTTTTGGGCAGGGTCTACAGGATCTCACTATGGAGATCAGACTCATAGTGATTCTCCTATTTTCAGCCTCCCAAGTGCTGGGATTATAGGTGCTTACCACCACGCCCACTCTCTATTGTTGTCTCAACATGCCACAGGCTGAGCTGTTTTGGCCAGCCCAAGAAAGTCCCTTTCTTTTCCTTACCTGTTAAGTGTTTCTATCATGAAGGGTGTTGGATTCTGTCCAGTGCATTTTCTGCAGTCTTTGAGACCATCGTGTGGTTTTGTCCTGTATTCTCTTAGTATGGTGTTTTACGTGGTTGATTTAAGATAAATAAAATTAGTCTGTGCTGTATAAGCCTTCCTATATGTCACAGAATTGTATTAGAATGTGATCGAGGATGTTTAGATCTATATTCACAGGGATATGTGGTTTCTTTCTGTATGATGTCTTTGGTGGAATAACACTACAGAGTTGAAGAGTATGCCCTGTTACTCAGCCTTGACTGGTCACCATGGCAGAAGTGACACTGTATGAATCTGAGGTCTAGTCACAGGAGCCTGGTAGCTTCTGCCCATTTTCCCAGGCAGTCACCATCAGGCAGTCTCTTGTGGGACCCAGATGCTGGGCTCTAAGAAGCACTGGCCTCTTGGGGAGCAGGCACTTGTATGGGTCAGCATCGAACTGCTGGACACAATATGCAACACCCATGGCCTGGGGGAAGAATTGTTTAATTTATCTCAGCGTCGTGGAGGTTTCTTCTGCTGGCTTCAGGGCACAGACTTGACGGAGGAAGAGTGTGATGGAGGCAGGTGTGACACAGCAGAGCCACTCACCTTACAGTGGTCAGGAAGCAGAGCACAGGGGACAGCGCCAGGGAGAGATCTACCTTCCAAAGACACTGTCCAGGGACCCACCTCCTCCAGCTGGGCCCCACCGCCCAACCATCTTCCGCTAGCCACGCATCCGTGGAGTCAGCCACCTATGAGCCCAGTGTCCCTGTTATGGTTTGGGTCTAGATGTCCCCCCAAAGCCTCATGCATTTTGGATGGTCCTTTTTCAGAGATGGCTGAATCTAGAGCGTGTGACTGATTCATAGTGCGATGGTGGGAGTAAGGGTGCTGGGATTAGGGTAGTGGTTGCTGGATCAGTCCACTGATCAGACTGGCACCACCCTAATCCCAGCAGTCTGGATAAAGTAAAAGGGGCAGAAAAAGACTTGTTTTCCCTTGTTGCTCTTGCTGCTTTTGCTGTCTGCCTTTGCTGTGAACTGCTGCCCTCTGCCATGTGCCGCTCTGCCTTGCAGCCAGTGACTATGCACTGAAACCTCTACAAACCGTGAGCTAAATAAACCTTTCCTTCCTTAATTCTGGGCATCAGGTATTTTGTCCCAGCAACAAGAGAAAAGTCACCAAGACAACCCCCATGATGCGGTGCCCTCTCTAGAAGTCTTATTCTGATTGACGAAGAGGTTTAATCACCCTGGTGCTGCAGTCAGCGGTCCTCACGGAACTTACCAGCCCCATAGCAATGGACACTGGACATCCAGCACAGTAGAACTTTCCCTGTGACTGAAGCCCCAGCTGCCAACTGATCTAAAGGAAATCTGCCTGGTAGAGTCTGTTCAATCCATAGAACTGTGAGAGGCAACCAACTGCAATTTTGAGCTACAAAGCACTGCACAGTAACAACCGAGCAAGAGTCCCTGGGCTTCAGCCTGACTTTCTCAGAACTGTGGCAGCACGCAGTGATGTTTCACTTCTCTTCTGCCTCTGGTGAAGGCCCTGGGAAACTGCAACGTGGCCAGAAGGCAGCAGTGAAAAGGAGGAGCCTGAGCCCCAGAGCCCAGCCCTGGGTAACCACCCTTCAGGGGTGGGCCAGTGTGTGTTTTTCACAAAGGCACTTGCCCAGCTGAACTGTGCCCCTGCTGTTGGCAGAGTGACTCCAGTGCTCACAGTGCCCACATGGCCATCCAGCCAGGGCCACACTGCCGCCTCTGACGTAGGGGTTTTTCTCCAGTGAGTGGCCAGCCCTGGCATTGGCTGGCATTTTGGGCCATCTGCTCCCTGAGCTTCCTAGAAGGATCTGCCATGTGGCATTTACCCTTCACTGCCCAGCTTTTTTAAGGCCGCCATTGGTTTACCAGCTGAACTTCCCACGGCCTCCTGTGAATGCCACCTTCAACATGTGAAAGTAGAGAAAGCTGACTCGGCGGCCCCCGAAGACAAGTGTAAACCGACAGCCAGCCACAGGAGCAGGCAGGGTGGGCCTGAGGGGGATGCGGGAGCTCTATGGGCCCGGGCAGCCTTCCCAAGTCCCACTTGATCCTGGACCACCATTGGCCTGCAGCACATAGGAGCAAACAGAAGAACCCCATCTCTTGGGTGCTGGCCCTGCCATGGGTCAGCCCACTTCTGCATTTTTGGAAAAGGGACCTCATTCATACACGTTCATTCAAGTACTGGAGCATCAAGAACATAGAGATGTACTCACTTGAAATCCTGCTCAGTATTGTGGGTCATTTGGGAAATGCAAATCAAAATCTGTGCGCCATTACTTCACATGCGCTGGGGTGGCTATAATAATATGCATCTAAAACAAGGAAAAGGAAGATGGCAAGTGTTGGCGGGGATGAAAACACTGCAATCCTATTACCTTGCCAACAGGAATATAAAATGACACAGCTTTGGAAAGCTGTGTGATAGTTCTTCTAAAAGTTGAACAGTTACCGTAGGATCCAGTAATTCCTTGCCTGCATAGATAGCTAAATGCACACCATGAAATGCATACCAGTGTTCACAGCAGCACGGTTCACAAAAGCCCAAAGGTGGAAACAACTCAGACATCCCTGGGCCAATGAGTGGATAAATAGAATAGAGTGTATCTTATGTGGAATATTATTTAGCCATAAAAATTCAAAGCATTGAGGTCTGCTGCAACATGGCCCTCCCTTGAAAATGTTATGTTGAGTAAAAAAACTGACACAAAGATCGCATATTGATGTTCCATTTATACTGAATTCCCCAACAGGGCAATCCGTAGAGATAGGAAATAGATATGGGGTTGCCAGGCCCTGGGGAAAGGGGAGGCTTGCATTTTATTTGGGATATGGTGAAAATATTAAAGAATTGGATAGTGGTAATGTTTGTACCACATAGTGAATTATACACCAGATTGTATACTTTTAAGTAATTAGAAGGTTAAATTTTGTGTAAATCTTACCTCAGAGTTTTCAGAAGTAATAATACAGGCGTATTCCACTTCGGTAGTTATTGCTGGAGGGTAATGGTGCCCGTCGTTTCTCGGCAAAGCCCCTTTCCAAGGAAGTTGTCCTAGTTACTTTTTACTGGCTGCTGGGACACATACCTGACACTCAAAATGAAGGAAGGAAAGGTTTATTTAGCTCGCGGTTTGTGGAGGTCTCAGTTCATACTCCTCTGGCTCAGAGGCAAACGACAGTTCTTGGTGGCAGAAAATAATGAAGGGCAAAGGAGGAGCAACAGCTGTGGCATCCATGAAGCCTCTCTCTCCCAAATTCTGGGATCCGAGCTCCTCGGAAGTGGCCTGGCTGTGAAGGTCAAGCTCCTCCAGAGACAAGGACTTCTCCAAGGAAGGGAGGCAGGGCAGGGCCACACAGTCTTCCTCGACTCCTCTATTTATTTATTTTTTATTTTTTTATTTTTTTGCGGGACCAGGGATTAAACTCACGATCTTGCGCTTGCCAGGGAAGCATTGCACTGAGCTATCTCTCTCTCCCCTCAACTCCTTTTGAAGATACTTTTTGTGCTGAGTCACTCTGGGGTAGCCTGTCTGGCCCTAGGGTGGGACCAATCATGTCCCAGGGCAGGCCCGCTGCATCCTTAGGATGGGGCCCCCACAACCGGAACCGGTGGTGCTTCCTCAAGTTGACACAATGTATCAGCTACCACAGAAGTGTAAGGAATTCACCAGTCCGTAGGTGTTCAGCAGAGAGGCCTGGTGTTCAGCAGAGAGGCCTGATGCGGCAAGAGGAGTGTGGCCTGGGAGCAGAGAGTTCTCCGGGTGTCCCACGTTCCAGCCGGGCAGCCTCTGACGCTCGGCCTGTCAGCACGCTGCTTAAGTCATCTCCACATGGAGACATGTCCTTGATAAGCACTGGTGGAGTTCTGGGGCGTGTAAGCCACTGGTAGTAGCCCTTTTTAAAGCAGAAAAACTGAGGCACAAGGAAATAAAATATTTGACCATCATCAGACAACCAGTGAGTGGCAGCACCTGGACTGTTTGCTCTGCCTGGAGTCTGGACTCTCAACTGTCCTTCCTGGTGGGTGTAGGAACACAGTGCAATTAGCCACCAGGAAGTTCCAGAAGCAGAGTACCCTCCAGCACCCCCAAGGCCCAAGGTCGCTGCCACTCAAATCCTGGCAATTAGGGTTGCAGGAGAAATACCTGAGGCTCAACTGCCACAGGACCTGGT
>PVKN010008812.1:0-24591 GCA_004027915.1 Capromys pilorides | reverse complement strand
GAGGAGGAGGAGGAGGAAGAGGAGGAGGAGGAGGAGGAGGAGGAGGAGGAAGAAGAAGAAGAAGAAGAAGAAGAAGAAGAAGAAGAAGAAGAAGAAGAAGAAGACGACGACGACGACGACGACGACGACGACGACAACGACAAGACGAGGAGGAGGAGGAGAAAGAGCAGAGCACGTCAATCCAGATATTTCTATCATGTGAAAACATCTTAAGAATGTGGAAAAAAAAACCCTGAAGAACTGCTCTCCAGCAGACCTAGAGTATGTAACATGTGAGTTGTTTGAAAGACTCAAAGTATAGGGCTGGCCAGATAGCTCAGCGGATTAAAGCACCTGCTTAGGCAGACACGGGGGCTGGAGGCTCCATCCCTGGCCTGCCGGGCTGGCCCCACCCCCAGGGTGTGCTGACAGGGCTACGGAGACTGGGCGTGGCAGTGCTGACCTATAATCTCAGCGCCTGTGAGGCTGAAAAACAGGAAGGATCACGACAGGTCTGATCCACAAAGTGAGACCCGGTAGACCCTGTACTTAATACATAAAAAAATAAAAATAGAAGACTGAAAGTAATAAGAGGTGGAAAGTACAATCTTTAATAAGCACAAAGATATTCTTTTCCTCTTAGTTTCTTTATAGCATGTAAGAGATTTCAGGCAGAAATTACGTTTTAGGGGTACTTAAAATTCTTGCAGTTCTAGTGGGCCAGAGAAGTAGCTCAGAATAAGCACTTGCCTGGCAAGCACAAGGGCCTGAGTTCCATCCCCCATGCTGAAGAAAACAAAAACAAAAATTCTTGTAGTTCTAATATGTAGTACAAACACAGAAAAAAACAACACCATGAAAGGAGGTGGAGTAAGCGCACCCATGCAACTGTATGCTCTGTACGTTTTCAGTTACAGTGATGCACTAGTTACTCATAGGAGACAAAAATTTAAGAGATTTATTATAATTCCTAGAGGAAATGCAGCAGAAACTCTGAAATAAATGCAGGAAAGCCAACGAACAAATTAAAGTAGAATTCTTTATTTTTTTTTAAAGGAATATTCCTAAGGATGACAGAGTAAAAAACAGATTGAAAATAGAAGGGAGAAAAAGAAGGTGTACAATAATGTCATTGTAATACATCTAATGTAGAGTAACGTAGCCTGCACAAAGCAGTAGACCTCCTGCGTAGAAGCCCGTACCTTGCATGAGTGGAGCAGTGATCTGTGCTCAGCGTGGAGTCAGGGGTTCCCACAGGAGAGCTCGGCCTTAGCGGGGAGAAGCAGAAATAAACTAAGTGGCAGACCCCGCAGTCATGTCCATGGCTGTCTGGGGTACTCACGGTCAACAGTGGTCGGAAAATAGGAAATGGAACATTCCAGAAAGAAGCAATTCCTGGGTTTGCAAAACCAGGGATTGTGAGACGTGTGATTCAAGTGTGTGCCACCGGCTCCACTCCTCCTGGGGTGTGGACCCCGTCTGTCCCCCTGCCTCCGCTGCATTCCCACCCCATATCTGACTCAGATGCAGTCACGGCCTGCGGCGCTCCTGTTCACGGAAATTCATGTTTCTTAACAATGGCGTCAAAGTGCCAGGGCACGGTGGTAGAGATTTGGAAATGCCGAAGGACAGCAGCGCAGGGCTTCCTTTATGAGTAAGGGTGAGAGCTGTCAGGACCGAAGCAAGAGGATCGCTCTGGGAGGTAGCGAGGAGACAGCAGGAAGACAGGCATCTGTCGTGCACCGCCCTGCCCCCAGGGGCACCAGCCGGGCGAGGCTGCAGGACAGGGCAGGACAGGACAGGACAGGACAGGACAGGACAGGACAGGACGGGGCACTGCCCACTGAGCGGCCATGCACACGCCCTGGCTGAGGCTTCCAAGCTGGGCCCTGCCCACGGCCCCAGCTGGACGGCGGTGCGAGGCAGGGAGGAGGGAGCGAGCGCGCACCAGTCCTCGTCCTTCCAGGCGCCCGTGCAGCGACCGAGAGATAAGGCGCCCAGGAAGTCTAAGCTTTCCTTTCATGAGTGTTGCACAGGCTGTTCTAAGGTCCCAGGAAACAGACGAAAATGTCCAGTAGGAGTCCGCCAGCCTGCGGTCCTGTCTCCTGGAGATAAACACTGAAATGGTGCTCATTTCCTTCCAGTTTCTACCAACGGCCCCAAATCCCATGACCTTAAAGCGGATATTTGAATCAGTTTATTATCAAAGTCTTGGCTTCATTGCTTTTTATTTTCCAGTACTCGGGTGACGTAACCTTACCTACATTTTGGATTTCTTTCTTCTTGGAGAGACTCTTAGCTGCGTGGTGTGGAGTGTAGACTAGCAGGCCTGGGATGTATTTTGGTGCAGTCTCCTGGGGACAGTACAACACTTCTTTCCTGGAGTGACACAAAGGACATTTGTTGCAAATTCCAATAGCGTTGATTTTGAAGAAAAAATTAAAGCATCTGAAGAGGTAAAGAATTTAAAAATAAAATACTGAAAAACAAGCTGTCATTTTCCCAATGCACTTGATATTTGAATCAAGAAGAAAGGTTGTTACAGATCTTCCAAACTTAGTTCTCAAAACAACCAGGGACTTCCGCAGTCTTATTTTACACATTGTATTTCATATAGCTTTCATCATGTAATGTTTAGCCCAGTATGTGAGCGGCTCTGAGGCAATACTTTCAAATCTTCATTTTCATGATGTAAAACCAAGTTGTACAGAAAGCCAGTGCTTTGCAGTGAAACATCCCCCCTGTCAGAGTGACTCCTCTTGCTATGGTGGATAAAGTGCCGTCGTACAGTAGCAACTGTTCTGGTTTCGTGCGCCTTCATCTTCCCCGCTCACACCTACTCTGAAGTTACAAGTCTATGTAAACTACTTTGGCTATGAGGATCATCACTAGACTCACTGTAGAAATCCAGCAGCTCCCCGCGGACACCTTCCTTTCTGAATTTCAATTTTGTAAAAATCCACCTAGCATGCTGGCTAGCGGTGGTGTTTGTGTGTTGAAAGGGCACGGTGAAGGTTCGACTTGTAAACAAATTTATCTGGGCAGACCTTGACTCCTTCCTTCCAGCCCATAAGCCTCATGGGGAGGAAGCCACCAGCTCCCCAGCAGACAGCAAGGTCCTGGCCAGGGTCCACCCACCCCCAGGGACTTTTTTCTTTTCCTTCTTTTTTTTTTAAATTAATTTTAGTGAGAAAGAAATAGCAATGACACAGTTTCAAAAGAGGTTAGTAGGACAGATACAGTAATTAATGCATTGCATGTTGTTGTCTCCGTAGTGGTTGTTCAGAGCGCGAGACGCTGTTTCATTCACTGGCTTCTGCTTGCTGCTGCACCTTGCAAGTTCGCTGTGCTCTTTCATCCCTCTCCTTAGCAAAGTCCTGGGAGCCTCTGCAGGCCTCACTGCCTGCTCCACGGCAGCCCCACCCGCGCCCCGCTGCCCGCTCCACGGCAGGCCCCTCCCGTGCCCACGGCTCATCGTCTGTGGAGAGGCTCAGCCTCGCGCACTCTGGAAGTCACAGCCCCCAACAGGGCGTGCACTGCCTGCTGCTTGCTCAGCGCTGCCACTGTGACTTCTGGGTGAGTGAAGAGACAGCTTAATGAGTAAATATTGATGCCAGCGTTCACCACTATTCTGACGTCAGCTCCATGTAAAGTTCCCCAAGAGGATGAGCTTAAAACATATTCAATAAACTTAGATATTTTGAATTAAAATCTAATTTGCTAGGTATAGAGAATGACCAGCATAAAACTTTATAAATGTATTACAGTCTCTGGAAAATGTTCATTAGTCTAATACTGTTTTTCCCCATGTCTATTTTAATTTGATAATCAACTTGAAATTCCTTGAGTTACACTTTGTTAGAAAATCTGACTCAAGTGAAATTGAGGATGCAGAAAGTTGAGGAATGTCCTCCGGGCAGGACTCTTCCTCCTCCAGATGACCTCTCCCGAGCATTTCCCTTCCTGTGCAAGAAACCAAAGCCTCAGGGCAGCGTCGCACCCAGAGCATAGGGCCCTGCTTGTCTTCAGGTTTTCATGAGGGACCCAAGGGCAAGAGGCCAGGCTCTGTGCCCTCTGCTGGGCTCTGTTGGGACCCCAGAAAGACTCCCCCGAGTTGCAACAGCTACACCCCAGAGAGAGCGGTGCTTTCCTCTCCTCCGGGAGGTGAACTCAGGCCGACAAACCACATCTCATCCTGGGGGACGACACACACATGCGCAGTCTGCTGCTTCCCTTCCGAGACCTGGGCGTCTGCGCCATCACTCGTGCTGCCGCGTTCTCTGTCCCACCTTGCGCTGTCTCTCTGGGCTTTTTCCCTTCTCCGCATGGTGGACTGTGATGCAGCTCCTTTCCCAGGAAGCTGCTGGTCGCACCCTGCTGGCAGCCTCATCCCTGTTCCCATGTGCGGATCTGCACTGACGCACAGGGTTCACTTGGCGCTGGTGTACTTGGTGGCGGCCTCGGTGCTCTCCGACATGGCGTGCTTGGCCAGCTCCCTGGGGAGCAGCAGCCGCACGGCCCTCTGGATCTCCCGCGACGTGATGGTCGAGCGCTTGTTGTAGTGCGCCAGGCACGACACCTCGCCCACGATGCGCTCGAAGATGTCGTTCACGAACGAGTTCATGATGCCCATGGCCTTGGACGAGATGCCCGTGTCGGGGTGCACCTGCTTCAGCACCTTGTACACATACACCGAGTAGCTCTCGTTGCGGCTGCTCTTGCGCTTCTTGCCATCCTTCTTCTGCGCCTTGGTCACCGCCTTCTTCGAGCCCTTCTTCGGGGCAGGCGCGACTTCGCTGGCTCGGGCATTCTAACAAGAAGTACCTAGCTCTACAACCAGCCAAGTAACCAGCTCCCCGAGGCAACAGCGGGGGCTCAGTGTCACGACTCAGTGAGCTCTGGGGCTCTGTGGCCACGCTGAGCCCTTGGGCTACCTCCCCTGGGAGGCCACACTCTGGTAACCGATGAGGCCCTGTGACACAGGCAAGTGGCCACCTAGAGAGTCATGACAGACAGTCGTGACACCAGTGCCTGGGTTTTGTTCCGAGGGCCACACAGTTGGTGTGGTGGGACTCAAAGCACTGTTAGGACGTTTTCAATAGATAGGGCACAGTCAACAAAACAAGGACAGAGTGCTTTGGCACACTGACTCAAGTGTTCTCTAGCAATTTTGTCAAATAAGAGATGATCAAGGCTTAGCAAGTGGCCGTGAGGAGGCTGTGCACCAGCTGCCTCCGGGTAGCAGGGAAAGCCCGTTGGGCTCTGAGCAGATGCAGAAATCCATGCCTCCCAACAGTCTGCGGGGGAAACCTGGGCCCTGGCCTGATGTCCGCCTCTGCCTGCTCCTGCCTTCCCTGAAGTTCTGAGCAGTTTGCACAGAGAAGCACTTTAGGTAGACAATGTCAGGCAATTGCAATTGTAAAAGAAGATATCAACTAACTTAAGCTGTGCAATATTATTTTTAAAATATTTGCTAGTTTTTATGTTTAGAAGTAGCATAGTTGCTACTTTAGAAATAGCCTTAATAATCCTCACATATTGAAAACGAAAGCAAATTTAAATGGGTCTGAACCAACCTGAGCTGCTGGGAGTGGAGCGGAAATAAAGAGCTCTCGGAGGGAACGCAGCTGGACACGGCCACCAGGCAGTCAGCTTTCTCATGGTACGGCTACTGCAGTAGCCACCAGCACAGCAAGGACAGGGCTAGAATTTCCTCAGAGCCACTGCTTGCTCAGAGGGAGGAAGCTCCAGGGAGAATGTGTCACTCTGGCCCTTCTCAGGCCATGGTCATGCTCAGAACGGAAGCTGACATAGGAACAGTGCCCAGCAAGGGCAGTCAGGTGGGAGAAAACCAAGACCAAAGTCTCCCTCCACCGAGGTGTGAGGGTCGAGCTTCATTCTCTCCTCAGCTGCCTCAGGAGTCACGCTGGTACCAGGACGGCACCTGCAGGGGCGGTGCCACACGCGGGACCCTCATTCTGCATCTGGGCCCTGGCCACCTCTGCTCCAGTGCTGCTCTTGGGCTCTGCTCCAGGAAGCCAGGGATTGAGCGTCTTTTCCCTGCACACCCTTCTGCCATGGCACCTCTACCTTGGCACTAGCGACCACGGGCTAAGCCTCCTGACAGCGGGAGACAGACTGAGCTCCTGACAGCGGGAGACAGACTGAGCTCCCCTCCTTCAAGCTGTGGGTGCTGGGTGCAGCGACTCCGTGGTCAGAACAGTGAGAGGTGCGTGGACTAGGCCCACCTCTATCGCATTCTTCAGGCGCACGGCTTATGCGCTGTGTGGCAGGCAGAGAAGCGAGATGCAGAGGGAGCGCTGAACAGGACAACACACGCCGGACCTGCCTTTGCAGAGGCATGGCTGTGCAGAGGCAATGTGATGTCTTCACCTTTCCTAGTTATTAGTAACTAAGTCACTCAAACCTGATCTGAGTCGGGAAGGTTGAAACTGATCTTGTGCAATGTGACTGTATGTAATACATGACTCTAATATTCTGTTGTAATTTATATACATATATATGAAGTTCTTCATATCTTTACAATTTACTATTCTTCAGAACTTTTAGTTTATTGCTCAGCATACTAAATGAGCCTAAAAGCTTAATGCACTGTACTGCCTGTCTGAATTATATTAATTAATTATATTAAGACAAACTTCCCATTTTGGAATAATCTTAATGTTCTGTGGACAAATTTGGGGCAAATCTAACTACTTATGGCCTCAAGGAGTCAGCCCTTCACCTGGCGAGAGCCGCCTTCTATGTTGGGGAGTCCCTGGGGAGATGGAGGGACTGTGGCCATGCCTTCAGCAGAGGCAGCCTTTCCATGAGACAGGCTGGATCCCAGTGGAGCAGAACCCCACCAACTTTGGCACAGAGGTGCAGGGACAAGCCGGACTCCCGTGGGTGGGCAGCTGGCAGCATGGGGCTTCGTGTGGCAGGGCCTTTCTCTAGAGGAAATCCGGTGGGTCACGTACATCCTAGGTGTTCACATGATTTTTGTTTAAAAGCTGAAATATTAATGACTCTTTGTTCATAGGAGGAAGCTGTCACAGGACCTGTATGGCACATGGGTGTTCGATCACCCATTTAAGTCAGTCTTAAGTTCCCTCACTTTCAGTCATTTAAGGCACAAATAACATCCACTGGACATTTGCTTTCTACGCTGAATTATTTAGACATTGCATAGCCTAGAAAATAGTTGTCCACAATAATTCTTGTACATTTTCATCTACAATTAATGTATAATGACTTCAAATTTTTCGTGTCATTACTGTGGTTGCATCCAAAATTACATTAAATTGGTTCTTTTAACCATATTTTATTAAAATTTTGTGTCCATTGAAATTCCCGAGGCTGGTAAATGTGACTTGATTCTGGCTTTCACGTATACAAAATGTTTAATATCAGAGCTTCGTGTAATTATTGACGTTTTTCTCTTCAAGAAGCTGATGCAATTTGGGAATACTTAGTGAGATTAAATGATGTATAGTTTCTATTAAATTATATTGGAAATTATTTGGCTTTGAGCTATTACATTTCAAAACTTCCACAATTTTTCTAAAATAATTTTAGGTAAGAAAAATTGTGTTTTCTCCAACCAGTGAGGTGAAAATTACTTAATTTGTGTTCGCCTATACAAATGCTCATGCTTTGCAAAATGACTTAACCATTGGAATGATGAAAATGCATCATTTCAAACAGCTAAGCATACTGTGTATGAGAAATTTAGGTCTGGAACTTTTCTAACGTAGAAAGCCACGCTCCTGTCATCATCTTATGCACAGAACTAAATCGACACAGAGGGGGCAGCACGCCCTGCGTGTGCTCTGCTGCTGCCCACACACGGTGCCCATCCAGAGTTCTGGGGCAGATGCCAGGGACACGGGCCCCGTGCATTCCTGTGTGGATCGCCCACTGTGGACAACAGTCTGGGTGGGAACTTGACATCTCCTGTGTTGGTTTCAGGGAGAAATCCCCGGGGCATGCTGTGGGCACTAAGGCCAGCGAGGGGCTTTCTATGTCCACTCCCGCAGCTCAGGTGGCTCCAGTTTGAATCCCCACAGGAAGACAGTCACAGACTGCGAAACGTTTAGGCTGCTGCTCTGCATAGGTACAGGCCTGCATGTACACTGACTCAGCTCATATCCTGTAAGACACAGATAGAGTCAGCTGCTCCCTACGTGTTCTAGGCCTAGACGGCAGAGCACGCTCAATGCACTTCTGAAGCACGGTAGAACAGGAAGAGCACTGGTGCCAAATGCTCAGTACTTATACTCGATGAGCACAGATGAATTGCATGATAGAAAAAAACCCGCCGGCATCCAAGGGAGAGGTGTTTCCTTTCCTCACCATAGTTCAGTTCAAAGCAAGTCTGGCTCAGCAGGTGGCCAGGGTGGCCACTCCCTGGTGTGACACAAGTCACCTGCATAGGCCTGAGGGGGAGGGAGCACCCTCAGGGGTGCATCCCTTCCTTCCCCATCCCTCAGTGCCCTCCTTTCTCCTCGCTCAGCCACCAGAGCAGGGAGGTCAAGCTTCCTCTACACACCCTGAGCTCAGCAAAGCCTTGCTGACGGGGTGGGGGCATTCTGCCCTGGAGCCCAGTGGTGTGACTGGCAGGAGTGCCCTCCTGCAGAGAACAAGAACTGTGCTCTTGCTGAACCCCAAGAGGGCCCCCTGAGCTCCAGGGCTCTCCAGATGGGGGAGCCAAGCCCCAGCTCCAAGAGATGGCCCCAGTTGCTGCTGCCCTGAGCAAAGCGAGAACACGGTACCCGCTCCCGCCTGCTGGCATGCACTGGAACACAGGCTGGTAGAGAATGAACTGTGCTTGTTGAATAACATTTTATCTCCTCTAAATTCTCCCTTAGAATATTTATAGCAAATAACTTCAGACTTTATTTGTAATTCATCCAATCTAGTGACATGAGCGATTAAGGGCCTTTTTCATAGTCAGGCCCTTAATCTTAATGGATTTAGTCCTGTAACGTAAAGCCCCAGATGCTGTCATGGCCAAAGGAGCTCACGAAGTCCTGGTACCTCGGTACTTTGCACAGGGCAGGGCTCCGACATGCTTTAGCTTCCTCGATCCTTGCTGCAGTGTGACCCCGCTGACAGGAAGCCACCTCTGTACTGCTAGAAGGGGTGGGGTGGGAAGTGCCTGGGTGGGCAAGAACCCCTGGAGATGTTGGCGAGGCCCCCACTTGGGCTGTGGTGGTAGCTTTGTTTATGTGCAAAAGCCTGAGATTCATCCTGGTCCCTCAGAGGCAGGCAAAGGCAGGCGGGGACAGAAGGTGCATGCATGTCCTGGCTGCACAGTGCCCCTGCAATGGTGAGCCCACTCTGCTGGATGATTACTGTGGCCAGGCATTGGCGCTCTTCCCTGTCCAGATCTTTCCGTCACAGCAGTCTCACTTCTGGTGAAGTAGGCCCTGTAACGACAGAGAGGCCAGCACTGTGGCCGCCCACCGCTCAGGTCTTCCTGCGCATGCACTGGATCACTCCCACCCCAGCGGGCTGTGCACACCTCTGCCTGCTTCTGCTCCTCCAAGCTGACCTTCACTCTGGTGCCAAAGAGGTCCTCTGGTGAAATTCCCAGTTCTTTCCATTCCCTAAAGAGTCTGAAGAGTTTTCTAGCTCTTAAGCTCAGACTTAAGCTCAGACTGGGTCTGTCTCCAGCCCTCTCCACGCTGCTGGGGCTCTCGCTCACACCTGTGTTGTCCTGCACCTCAGCCCAGTCCATGGACCTCCTGCTTTTCCTGCCCCACTTCCTCCATCCTGTGAGCCTGATTCTAGCAAACTCGATCTGGTGGTGGCGCCTGAGCAGCAGCCTTTCCTACAAGGTGCTCCACTGGGTCAAAGATCAGCAAGAATCCTGTTACCCCCACCCCCAAGATGTTTAGGGTCTGGAAGATGGGGCTGGTCTGTGGACTGTAGCCATGAGGCGACTCCAACCTCTCCATGCAGGCTCTGTGCACGTCCAAAATACTCAAAAGTGTCACCACATCCTTCCCCTTCTGTGGCAGGCTGCCAGGCAGCCAGCTGGACCACAGTCCCAAGAATCCTGCAGGACATGCTGCTCCTCCCCCTCCTCCTCTCCCTCCTCCTCCCCCTTCCTGTACCTGTGTGGCCACTGTGAGCCACGGTTCTCAGCAGCTGAGCTTCCTTGTCTTTCTTTGATCACTTCTTGCTTTCTCTGCAGATCTTTAAAAAATAAATTAACCTTCTTGAATGAAAAAAAGCTCATTCTGGTCAGCCCTGAGATAGTCCTTCTCGCTCCCACACCTTCGTGTGCACCGCGCTGCCCGAGCTTGGGTTTTCTCAGGAAATTGAGAGCCGCCTGCTTGCAATAACAGAGTGTCGTTTGAACTGCTTTGCTCTGTGCATCCAAAATTGTATTTTGTGCAAGGTCACAGAGATATAGAATAACAATAGCAGGGCATTCACTTTATATTTGTAGTGAGCTGTAAATTCTGCCAAAGCATTTTCAGCCTTGTCATCTCATTTAACTAAATTATACTGCGGGAGTGGATGTGCCCACTGAGATCATGCCCCGCCGCGAAGAGCGGCCTGCCCTGGCTGTACTCGTTCTGTATCATTCTCTTTGGGGGCCCTTGGGAGCTTCAGTGGTCCTGGGCAGCCAGTGTGAGAACTGCCGAGGAGCCAGATGCATGACTGCCTTCCTCAAGCTTGGCCAGAGGAGCCCTGATTCCACACAGCCTGCTGGAAGAGAACTGGCCTTGGTACAAAGCGCTGGCGAAGTCCCTGCCTGGGGGGTGGGGGGTCCTGCACCCCTTAGCCAGGGCCCTGCGAATTCTCCTGTCTCTGCTGTCCATTTTCCCCTTTCCAATCAAATGAGTTTATTCATTTCTCAAATTCCTGCTACTTGGACAAATCACAGGACACCAGGACTTCCAGAAGGAGAGGCACATCTCGACTCACAGTTCAGAGGGTTGCGTCTGTGGTCAGTTGGATCCAGGGCATAAACAGGAAGAGAGCTGCTCAGTGCAGGGCACCCAGGATCAGAGAGTGAGGGGAGGGAGAAAGAACGAAGACTGGGCAGGCTCCAAAGCCTGCGCGGACCCAGCTTGCCTGCTGGAAGCCCGCCTCCTAGGACCTAGTGCGTTCCTCACCCTGTGGTCCAAAAAACACTGTCCAAAGACAGTACCTGAACACAGGAGCCTTCACAGTACATTTTTCAGCTTAGCCACAGTAGCTCTTTTCAATCCAGGAGCACAGATCCCAGCGATGCCCATGTGAAGATGAACTGATTGGAGCTTCCCCTGGACAACCAGAACATTTCGATAAAACTGAAGAATTCATACATGAGATAAGATGGGGAATTCTGCTTTCTGATCAGTTAGCAGCTAGTACAGTGGCAAGCAGAATGCCAGAAGGATGCCCAGGATTTGGGGACAGATTTATTCACAATCACGGGTACTGGTCAGGATCATTCCCAGAGTACTGGGCCCTGATCTCTGGTGGTCCAGGGTTTATATGAGATTTGCAAGCAGGAAGTACAGCGGCAGAATGGTGTGTCCATTGGGTACTGTTTTATACAGTGTGCACCACAGTGACTAGCTGTTCCTAAGAGACCAGAAGCAACCAGAACCGGAACAGGAGCTGTTACCTGGGCAACTAGGAAGCTGAAGTCTACTGGCTGGGGAAGGGATTTTTTTCTGCCGTTAATGCAGTTACCCAGGGGTGGTGGCTGCGGAGAGAGCCAGCCAGCTCCTGCGCTGCCAGTGGCTGCCCAGAGCTGAGGCCCTCCAGGCGCAGGGGCAGGGGAGGGAGGAAGCCACCTTCCAGGAGAGAACTGGAGAGGCACCGCCAGTCCGGCAGATCAGGTCCCCACTCAGGCACACCTGGGCCTCGGGCCCCTCTTTTGTCCTCTGGGAAGCTAGCTCACCCCTGACTCTGGGGCTTCTGAGGAGATCTGGGTCCTCCAAGCTTAGCAGTTGTCCTTCAGCTCTTCTCAGCCTGCACGTCAGCAGCAATATGCACCGTTGTCTTCAGCGGGGAATGCAAAAGCAGTTTTAAATTATTAAACAATTGAAATGATGTGAGGCCCAAATGGAGACGGCGCTCGTGTTGTACGCTCACACAGCTGTATACCAGTGTTTTGTTGCGAGGGAGTTGGTGAAAGTCAGCAATCAGAGGTGGACATTTGAAAATGAGAAGCTGCAGCCCCACAAGCCACGCAGGTCAGCATCGCAGAGGCAACCATGGTGCGCTCCTCTCCCTGCAGGCCTGGGCTCGGAAGGCGTGAGCTGCTCCCACGTGCTGCACCACAGAGCTCTGGACTCCAGCGCGTGGGAAGATCAGCCGGGAGTTCTCTTCCAGGCCGGGCAAACCAGAACTGCTGTCACCACGCCAGTGATTGGTCTTCTTTAGAAAGAAGGCTGTAGCAGAAAGTTTGACTGGTTTCAACCGAGGCACAAGAAGAATTCACTAACTCACAATAAATGGCCATTCTGAGTGGCTTCTATGTGTTGCTAAACTCTTTCATCACTGCTTCCCTGTGAATCTTATGAAATGAAGAACCGTATATAAAGTTGGGTCTCCATGGACCACATACAGAACTCCTAGCGAAAGTCATAGAGCCATTATGTCATGCTATTTCCACACTTCTGTGGAAGACTGCTGCCTGTGGCTTTCATGGCTGAGATGTGTATTTCGTGTGCACTTTGTACTGCCCTGGTACATGCGGTTCCTGTGCAGGAAGGAAGTAGGCCTCATTTAGAGACATCCTGTCTCTAAAATGTCAGGGACGCTGTGCCCAGAGTCTGGATGGAAAAACGGCCAAAGCATCTGCTTGCTCTGAAGTGGCACCTTCCGTGTCCACAGGTGACTTGCCCGTGTGTGGGCAAGGGTCTGTGGCACCTTCCGTGTCCGCGGGTGACTTGACCGTGTGTGGGCAAGAGTCTGTGTTTGGTGGGTCACGTGCAGACACTGGTTTTATCTTAGTTTTTGGATCTCCTCTGTTCCAGTTTGAGTCTCGAGTCTTTGGTATAAAGTTATTTGGAATAATCCCCCTTCCTACCTTTAGGTCCGTGCCTCCTTTTGTTTTCAGGGCTTAGGATCTAGCCAGGCCCTTGCACCTGAGCTCCCCGCTTTCTCTTATGTTTGTTTGGCTGCGGTGCTCCCCACATTGCCCAGGCTGTGTTCCACTTTGTGACCTTCCCACTCTAGTTTCTTTCCCGGAGTTCTGTGGTGATGAGCATGCACCACCACTCCTGGCTGGTTGATCCCCTTTCTCTGTTCCCACAGAGCATGCACGCTCCTGAATTTGCTGTTTTCTAGAATAATGCGTCCTAAGGTTGGCGTGGTCCCTGGCCTCGTTCCCCAGAAGAGGCTCCCACTGTGGCCACCCCTGCCCTCTGACCCCAGCACCTGCGCATCCCAGCTCTGAGACCCTACAGCTTCATCTGCTGCTGCCTGTCCCTCAGCTGTCTGCCCTGGCAGCTCTCTTTAACTGATGAGTCTTTAGACTCTTCTTGGGCTTCTGATGTAACAGCCGAAGTCAGTTTTGCGTGCACAGCTAACCTTCCCTCAGCACATTAGGGAACATCAGAGGCCCTGTCTCCCTCTGCTCCTGGGTAGCTCACCTCACAGTGGCTGGCAGCGGTCCGGTCCCCAGCTCCAAGCGTCAGATGACAAGACTGCGTCACCATTCACACTCGGGTGTGCGTCCTGTTTGTCATACACCTCGATTTGTCATGGCGACAAAACATCCAGAGTAAACAGCTACACAAAGGAAAAGGGGATTTTCTCTCAGGTCGAGCTTTTGCCCATGGTCACCTGACAGTGTGGCCAGTCCATAGTCAGGCAGTACATGGGGGCAATGAGTGGCAGAGAAGAATTCATCTCACAGAGGGCCAGAGACCCCCTGGCCCTCAGGGACTCAAGGGCCCTGGAAAGCCCCAGCCTCTCTGCCTACACATCTGTCCTCAGGCCCCACTGGCTAGAGATTATACTGCTTTTCAGTAGTGCCCCAGGCAGGTGACCAAACCCCAACACAAGAACCTGGGGAGACCCTGAAGATTCAGGTGACCGCAACTGCCCCCCCCTCCCCACTCTACAGAGACAGGCAATTCTGCAACTGGTGCTGCTGTGCGGTCCCTCATCAGTGGCCTTGTAGGTCTTGCAGTGGCCACTGAAAATGGCTCTGCACCCAGTTTTCAGGTTTAGATCCATTTTCCAGCAGTTTCTCTTACATTCCACTTGCAACATCTATCTTGTAGCTTTCTCTGACCAAGCAACTACCAGCATAGCGTAGGCATGATAATAACAGTACATACATATGTACACATACACATATGTCATAACTTACATGTTGTCTGACACACTGTTTTGTATATTACCAATCATCATAACAGAGGAGAAAATGTATTAGAATTAGTATTAATAAATGAGAACTTAACTTTCTCCTTTATATATATATGTATATTCCATTTCAAGAATTAGACTCCATTTTGAGGGCAAGGCTGATTTTGACGTAAGTACATCTTCCTAGCTTTATTTTTCAGCAAGCTGAGGTATATACGAATTTCTGTACATTTTGGAAATTTGCCTATAATCTTAAAATTTGCATGGTGCATTCGAATTGAGAAAATAAATCAGAACTTGGAAACACACCAAGAGCGCACTCCATGCCAACCTCCGGGCCCTGGGCTCAGGGGTGTGGAGAATGTGTTCTACTGCGCCCGGTCTGCCTCGGGGTAGGAGCAGGACCCGCCCCCCCCTGCGCCCATTGCTCTCTGGGCAGGGTGATTCCCAGCACGCCTGTGACCCCTCCTGGGGCCGCATAGCGAGGCTGGAGCAGAGGACCCTGGCGGCTGCGGGGTGCTGGAGAGGCCCCTGCATCTGTCACTTTCCCGTTGCCTCTGCACTCCCCGATTTACTACTAGTCCGTGGTGCAGCGTCCTATGAAGGCATGCCAGCTTTTAGGATTTGATAGCCCTATATGTATAATTTTCCTGAAAAGTGTGTGATAGGAATTCTCTAATCTTCTTCCCCAAAGGGTGGGAGGCATGAGGGGTTGCAGTAGGCACATTCCACGGGAAAACGCACCTACCGTGGCTGGGTCGCAGTCGGGCTGCTGTCTGCTGGGTGCTTGAAGCTGGATGCTCTGAAGCCCAGACACCATGGGCAAGGCCGGGCGCAGAGGAAGCTGCCTTGGAATCCCCCAGGGAGCAAGTTCCCAGGTGTGCGCAGCGAAAGAAACCTCGAGGCTGGATGATGCTGCACTCCTCCCGCGAGCTGTAGACTTCTTTTGGCTGCCTTGGCCCACTGAGTAACTCTATCACAGCTGTGTTGTATTGTAGTTTCGTGTTTTCACTTTCCCTTTGTGGAAAGGGATTTGATGTGGCAGTTGCTTAATCATTTGAGCAGTTAGGTTAAAGTTGATGTGATAGCCCAGGGAAGTCACTGGATTGTGAGCATATGTCCCATCCAGAGCAGAAGTGGTGGGCGGAGTTTCCACCAGTCCACAGGGGACAGCCTGTGTCTGAAGTGCTGGGTGTGGGCTTGCTTTTGTAGGGTGCAGTGGGGCCCTGTCTCGAGAGGCAGTCCTGGGCCCATGCTGCCCTCGGGGCAGTCCGCTTCTCTGCATCCACTGTCTGCCCTGAGAGCAGAATCCCAGCACCTAAACCAGACATCTTTTCTTCTAGTGCCACTGGGAAAGAGAGAGCACAGCTTAGGAAGGGCTCAAGAGAATGAAGAGTCGAGCTCCACCTGTTCAGCAGCCCTTTGCTCAGTGCTCAGTGCTCAGTGCATCCCCCTCCTGCGGGAGACACGGGGGCATTTGGCTCCTCCAAGGAAACTGGGTGAAGAAATTAGCAAAATGCACAGAAATGCCACATGGTTTCACATTGCTGGACTTGGATTTGTTTCTCATCCACCGGTTTGCTCTGTTGGGAATTTGTAGATCTCTGAACATTCTCTGCTGCATGAATGATTATCGCATTGATTTTGCAACTTTATAAACAAGTGCTGATGGCTTTGTCACACAAGCATTTTTGAGTTCTGTGTTTTGCAACAGGAATTACATTGTCTAATTCGTCTTCAGTTATAGCTGTGTGCATTTGACATTACTCATGCTAAAATTTAAAAAAGTAATAATAAAATAGCTGAAATTAAAAGTCCTCAGTCCTGAAGCTGGAGGGTTAGCTCAGTAGCACCGTGCCCGCCTGGTAAGCGCCGAGGCCTGAGTTTGAGTTCCCCTACAAAAGAAAAATTCCTCAGCCCCTAAGTGTCCAGGTGTAACTCTGCACCACCGGGTGTGCTTTCAAAGGGTCATTGCCACTTACTCTATGTTGTCTGACTTTAATCCATTTATGGTGAAGATCTTTTGAGTTTTTTTGCATGAAATTCACATGTGCTGCCTAACGTCCTCAAAGGAGGTGAACTTGAAGAGGACGCATCAGACCGTGTTCCGTTGCTGCGGGTGTTCCCAGTGTGGGTCACAGCACAGCAGAGGGTGAACGGTGCTTGCATCTGTTTAGGACCCTGGTGCCCATGTACACATTTTGCCAGCTGTGGGAATAAACTAACTGTTACCCATATATTTCGTCCAGTTGTTTCCCTCTTCCCACTGGCTGTGAGCTCTGTGTCTTGGTCGTGATGCGCCTAGGGGACTGCGTGGTGGTGCTGCAGTCACAAGCACGTTGGTCACTTAGTTAGGCAAACAAGTGCTTAGCAGGTGCTTGTGGGGAGCCAGTGAAGATCCCAGGCCCTGCGTGGTCTCGGGGGCGGGGGGCATCCCAGGCCCATTTGAAGCATCTATGAGAAGACTGGCACGTAGCTCAAGGAGGATTAAAGAGGATTAATTCATTATTTAAGTAGTCAGGAGAAATAGATGGCATGACCCTGGGAAGTATCCTCGGTGACTCATAGCTCATCCTCCTGAGAGGGTCAGAGTGCACGGATGCTCACAGACCTCCCGTCTCACTCAGCCTCACACCTTACCTGTGCGTAAACACCAATGAGGAAACACTTTTGGAACATCGGTAGCTAAGGAAGGTGAAGGGGAGACCTGACCCCCTTCTTCTCTCCTACGAGGTGCATCCCTTGATGCACCTTGTGTCTTGCCTTCCATAGACTTAGGGTGAGATCTGTTTATTTTTTAAGTTCTGCTATAATTAAGTGTTGAACAGTTAAGGCGTGGACATCGTGGGCAGACAGAATGCAATCAGGAAATGAAGTGATATACAAGCCCCAGAGTGGGCTACGTGTGGTTGGGCAGGTGGAGTCGCCATGCAGGGGAATCCCAGTCCTGAAAAAGGGCTTGTCACCTAGGGTGCAGCGACCTGCAAAGGATGCCCGGCCAGGGACAGCCACGCTCCCCACCCATACTTTGTAGCACTCTCTACTTTGGGCATCAGCATTCTTTTTTCTCATTAAAGTTTCAGTCTTGTTGCCAATTTTGGAACAAGTATGTTTTCTCTCTCAGTTTTGTGGGCTTGGCTCTGTCCAGCTTCTTCAGCCCTGGGTGCCTGGAGAAGTTTCTCTTCACAGCCTACGTCAGGAGATGCTCAGAGCCATTCATAATTTCATCACAAAAATGTATGGCAGTATACTTGTACACCTCCAGGGAAAACAGCGGCCCTGGGAAGTGGCAAGGCTGCGTTTCATCTCGCTTCACTTCTGTGGAAGTGTAGCCAGTGGGCTGTAGACAGGAGACCGTGGAGCGAGTCCGTGGGGCCCTGGTGTCTCGTGGCCTGACACCTATTTCTGGAGCACTACAGATTAGTGCTCTGTGGGTATTTCTGGGCAATAGGTAATTACATTGTCTGTGCTGGAGTTAATTTAAAAAACACTTTCTTGCTGTTTCAATAGCAAAATGGATTAAAACGTAGTTAAATCTAAATTTTACTTTCTGAATGTGGCATTCAGATTTCTCCATTAAAGCTAGTGATTCCTTTCACAGTTCATTTTTAAAAGATTGATTGATTGATTGATTGATTGATTTGGTAAAGGACCTTGCTATGAAGCTCAGATTCATAGTGATCCTCCTGTCTCCGCCTCCCCAGCTCTGGGATTACTGGCTTGAGCCACCATGTGTGATTTCATTGGCCACCTCGGGGTCCCTGGGATTCTGGGGCAGGCACAGCATGCAGTACTGGGGGTTGAACCAGGGTCCCTAAGTATGCCAGGCAGGTACTTAGGTAGCCAACCTATCTCCCCAAACCCCCTTCAAATTCTTGGCTGTTTTAAAAATATTTGATCCATTTATATTGATAAATCTTTTCCCTGGAGTCACAATTTATGCATTTCTGTTAGTAAATGTGTACCTGATAGTAGAAAGTATTATTAATAACTAATGAAAACAGTGACTTTCAACTTAAATGAGGGAGTAAGAGCATGGGACACTTCTCTCTGCACCCCACGTGTTGCTTGAGCCACAGTGTTCCCGGGCCATCCCCGTGCTCCTAAGTGGTGAGATGACAAGTCAGTGGGAGCATGGTGGTAGAGTCACACTCCCCCGTGAAGGGACCCGTTTCCCTCACCCACCCACAGATGGACACTCTGCACTCTGTGGCAGTGAGGCCTGGAGTGCCACACCTGTGTGCCCCACACACTCAGGCTTCTTCTCCTTGGAGTGCGCGCCCAGGGCGGGCCTGGCCGACCACGTGTGGGTTCTGTCCTGCTCTCTTGAGGACCCTCCAAGTTGATTTGCACGGCAGCTGCCCTACTACAGAGTAAGACGGCGCAGGAAGAGACTTCTCCTTGTACCCCATCAACATTTGTTACATTGGGAAACACATGGGTTATTTCTATTCTTAAAAACAGATAAATTCATCTTACAGTCCTCTTCTGTGGCCAAAGAGTTGCTTCAGGTTCTTTGGGTCTCAGTGCAGTTGAGTAAGAGAATACTGTTAAGGAGAAGAGTGAGGAAGTTGGGAAGGAGCCCCACTGAGGCCCTCATTTTGAGCTGCACCTGACTGCAGTGCGGGAGCCATCCACCAACACAGTTAAAGCCTACCTTGAATCAGATCCCACGAGTGTGCAGAGCCTATGCCTCTATTATAAGAGTGGCACATTGTTTTCAACAGCAATCGATTAATGAATGAGATAGTTTGGTTCATTTCTTAATGCAAATTTCACCCACCAGACACTGAGCATTGATTGGTGGTGTGCATGGGGCACTGCACAAGTCCTGGAGCCATGGGAAGAAACCGGAAGTGAGGGGTGTGTGTATGTGTGTGTGTGTGTTTCTGCTCCATTCTTCAGATCTGGATCCTACTGCTATGTCTGGGTGCTCCTTGCATTGGTGTGCTTAACCCATCACTACAAGAATAAGCTAGATGCCAGGAACCCTGAATCTAAGTAGGAATCAGTTCTCTTTTTAACAGAATGTACTGACACACTTAAAGAGGTTGCAAAACTATTACAGTGCAGATATTCTAGAACCTGGTGAAATTTTCTGTTCATGTCTTAGGCATAGTTTAATAGCTTCTTGATGCCAGATATTATATAATGTTGGTAGTTCAAAAGTGATGCCTATTTTGTGATATAAATGGTTTTAAAAGAAATTTTTCAACTATTTTTTTCTCTCTTTCTAACAGTTTTACCTAGCCACACATGTGGGAATCCTGGGGAGATACCGAAAGGAGTTCTCCACGGAACAAGATTCAACATAGGAGACAAGATCCGGTACAGCTGTCTCTCCGGCTACATCCTGGAGGGGCACGCCATCCTGACGTGCATTGTCAGCCCTGGGAATGGCGCCACTTGGGATTTCCCGGCTCCTCTCTGCAGAGGTATGTTCTGGGGGTGAGTGTGTAACCCGTGGCTCTCGTGGGCAGTGTCCACTTAAAGGAGAAAAGGACACGCTGGGCTGTGCCCTAGGATCCCAGCTCACTGGGTTTCTGAATTGTAGGATGTGTTCAGGAAGAAGCCATTGTCAGTACCTCCTAAAGTCACTAACAAGTCACTTGTCCTTACCCAAAATACCTAAGGCTTCTCTTCTTTCCACTTCTCAAGCGTCACATGGTTCTGCCACAGCGCAGCAGGAGGTGGCACATGGACATGTCACGATCTGCAGGTACCTGCTTGGAGTGCTTCCCCTGTCAAGGATTAAGAACTTCCTGCTGTAACTGAATTTCATCCTTAAGGACACTTTCCACACAAGGTGTCTGCGGTGGGTGGGGTGACCCGCAGTGAGCACCCCAGTCCTGCTGCTTGTTTTTGTGACTCTGCAGGGCTGGACTTTCTCTGCCTTAATCTCGGCAATGTTGAGAATTTCTTATAAAATCACTTTATTTTCTGGGAGCCTTATGGAAGCACATTTTGAATGCTAAGTTTTGACTGTCCTAAGAAATTTTCACCTTGCGGTTTCTAAAAATGTACCTGATGTTTCTTGGGGCGGCAATGAGGCGCCGGAAACAAGTGGAGCCCTGTGGCTGGGTGAAGCCGACTCTCGCAACAGGTGCCACGCTGACGGTGGTCACCTCCGGGTACACAGACGTCGACCTCCCGGCAGTAACAAGAGGTGACGAGTGAAGGGCTCAGACTTCAGCTTCAGCCTGGCCTGGAACCCATGCGCAGCCGGGATCTGCGGCAGCGCGGCACCTTTGTCTTGTTTGAATACATGCCGCTTAATGGATACTCGCCCTTTTCAGCGGATGCTTTGCCGAGAGCTCCGTGGGGCTGCGTGTGCTCTGAGTGCCGTCTCCGTCTCCATAGACAGCCATGGTCGCAGGACACGCGACCCCCCACCCCGCGCCTCACCTGCGGGTGTGTCAGAGTTACCCGAGTAGGCGTGGCTCGTCTCCTGCACTGAAACTCTGAGTGCTGGTTGGTGCAGCGGCCGTCCCCAGCCTGGAGCCGTACAGCAGTGTGGTAGAATGTGCAGAAAGAGGCCCCGAGCCGAGCGGAGTCCTGCAAGGCTGGTTCCGGTCCCCGCGCCCTCGCCCTTGGGATGCGCCTTTCCTCCCTCCACTGCTAACGCGTTCATTGCCCTCTCAGTTTTCTGCGTGTGGCCTTAACGATTTTCCGACTTCGTGTTGTCAGGGCCACCATGGCCTGCACGTCCCGTGGCCCGGCCAGTTGTGGCCCCGGTCCCCATTCCCCGAGAGCTGCGGCCACGCCCCTGTGCCTGTTCCGCTCTGCTCACGTCCACTCCCACTCCTCGTCTCCATTCTCTTCCTTTGCATCCAGACCTGCTCAGAGCTCCTAAGTGAGCTTGGGTCTAAGCTCAGCCCTCACCCTGCCTTCTCCCTGGTCATTCTCACCGAGACTGGAGCATCATGACAACCCAGACCCCAAACTGTGTACCTTGGCACCACAGCAAGAAAAAACCACAATGTGTGTGACCCCGCTAACACTGCGCTCTGTGTCCCGCTCCCCCCACTAAAGGGCATGTTCACCCCTGCAGTGTCCCCTGCAGCCTGTCGCCTGCCTCTGCGCAGTGGGGCCCAGCTGGGTTGACCTGTGCTGCCAGCCTTAGGACCACAGGCTCCTCCGCTGGCCCTGCCCTTGGTCTCAGGCCCCATTGGCCGGGCACTCACACCCTGCGGTGAGGTCCACGCCAGCTGCACAGCAGGCATGCTGGTCCCTGAGTCCCCTGGAGGGCATCAACCCCCGCCCCATCTGGACTTCCTCCTGCATCACCTTCTCCTTATTCAGCGAAACCTTGCTAATCTATGAAATCTAAACTTCAGGCCAGATTTAAAGTTGCTCAAGGAAAAGTTCTATTGACTACGGAGCTTCTTTTAACTCAACGATTTTTAAAGAATAAAAAGAAAAATAGTAAAAGACACGGTTAGAAATGATGCAGAATTTCAGTAATTGAAATGATACGAATTCAACAAGGGTTGTTACATTGCATGTTGTTGCCTTCAAATTAGTTGTTTAGATTACCAGACATAAGCATGCAAAATTAGTCAGAAAAATTAAAAAGAATAAATAATTAATCACTGCTTTTCCTTTCAATAGACCCGTAGAGATCAGCAACACGATTACCCAAGATGCTGTGTATGCACATATATTTTCCCTTCTTCCTTTTCTGCTTTGCCTCATCCCAGTGGTTCCTATCCTTTGAACAGTATCTTTCATTTTCACAGTATCCAGTATAACTTTCAAATTTTATTTACTCATTTGACTTTTACACTAAGGAGACAGTGCCAGCTTTACACACGTGGGTCTGACTTACTTCAATTATGAGTACAGTTTCTAGCTGTATCCTTTGGTGTATAAAAGTCTCAGGGTTATCTGTATGTATAGATGAGTAATATGCCATGGTGTAATAATGCCATGTCTTTTTTATCCATTTCTTGGTTGATGGGCATATGGGTTGTTTCCCAGATTTAACCATGACAAAGTAAGCTGCTATAAACATGGTTACACATATATTGCTGTGGTATGAGGTTTTCAGTTTTTCTGGAAAAATATCCAGGAGGGGAATAGTTGGGTTGAAGTGGGGGAAAGATTCCTTTTATCCCAAAATCCCCTCCAGCATTTGTCATTGGTTGACTTCTTGATAATAGCTGTTCCTTCCGGGGTGAAACGGAATCTCACTGCTACTTTAATTTGCATTTGTCAGATGATCAATGATGATGAGATTCTTTCACATATTTATTTTCCATTTCTACTTCTTATCTGAGAAGTGTGTGTTCATCTCAGATGCCTATTTTTGGTGTGGGGCTTTGACTTAGGGGGAGACTGAATTTTCAAAAATTATTCATATGTTCTAGATAGAAGTCCTTTGTCTGAGGGGCAGTTAACTAAAACTTTTTATCAATTTATGCATTTTCTTTTCACTTTGCTGATTTCTTTTGATGCACAAAAACTTTTCAGTAAGATGAGATCCCAGTTGTTGATTCTCAGAAACATTTCCTTGTGCAGTTTGGTTTTTGCTCATGAACTCTCAGCCTAACCCTATGTCTTCAAGATTTCTAGCAACATTCTTTTCCAGTATAATTAGTGTTTTTGTTTTAATATTTAAATCTATCATCCATGTCTTAGTGATAGATATGGGTCTAATTTTAACCTTCAGAATGTGGAAAGCCAGTTTTTGAGAACCATTTATTAAAGATATTATTGTTCTTCCAGTGAAAATATTTGGTCTTTTTGTCAAGGATAAGGTGGCTGAGTGTATTTGTAATTGTACCTGCATGTTCTAATCTATTTCATTGATCCTCAGGTCTGTGTTATGTTACCCGGTGCCATGCTGATTTTATCACAGTAGCTTTGTAGTATAACTTCAAGTTAGAGATTATGATGCTTCCTGGCTTTCCTTTGTTGTCCAAGATTGCTTTTGATATTCTAGGTCTCATCTGGTTCGAGGTGACTTTTGAGGATGTTTTCCCTAGTTCTATGAGGTATTCTGATGGTATATTGGTCAGGATTAAATTAAATTTGTATAACAATTTTGTAAATATGGGCATTTTCAGCATGTTGGTTCTTCCTATCCATGAGTAAGGAATATCTTTCCACTTTCTGGTATGTTCTTTGAGCTCCTTTTTCAGAATACCGTAATTTAAAACATACAGGTCTTTTGCTATCTTCAGTAGTTTGACTCCTAAGTATTTCAATTTTTTTAGATGCTATTGTGAAGGGCATGGTTTCCCTAATTTCTCTCTCAGTGAGTTTGTTGTTTGTGTGTGTGAATGTTATTCATTTTTTCTGTGTTGACATTTATGTAGCTATACACCCAAATTTGGTTAAGTCTATAACTAGTTAGTAGAGTTTTAAAGATCCTCTCTGAAGAATATCGTGTCATCAACGAATAATGATAATTTAACTTCTTCCTTTCCAATTATTATTCCTTTTATTTCTCTCCCTTGTCTAATTGCTCTTGTTAATATTTCCAGAACTATATTAAGTAGGAGTGGTGACAGTGGGCATCCTTGTTTTTCATTTCAAAATTTAAACTTTCATTTATTTGTCCATTTAGTATATTGTTGGCTGTTGGTTTGTTATAGATGGCTTTTATCCGATTAAGACAGTGATCATTTATTTCAATTTTCTATAGGATTTTTATGATGAGTGAGTGTTGGACTTTATTCAAAGATTTTTCTACATCTATTGAAATGATTATGAGTTTTTTGTCTTTGGCTCTGTTGATGTGGTGAATTACATTCATTGATTTGTATGTACTGAACCATCTTTGATTCATGGGATGCCTCCCACTTGGTCATGATGTATAATCTTCTTGATGATTCGCTGCACTCTGTTTGCTAGTATTTTATTGAAGACTTTTTGCATCTATGTTCATTAGCGGGGTTCAACTGTAGTTCTCCTTTTTGGTTGAGTTCATCTCTGGTTTTGCTTTCAGGGTAAAACTTGCATCCTATAATGTGTTTGAGAGAATTGCTTCCCTTTCAGTTTTGTTATAGTTTGAGAAGAATTGGCATTAGATCTTCTCTAAATTTCTTGTAAAATTCTGCTGTGAATCCATTAGGACCTGATCTTTTCTTTGTTGGTAAGTTTTGATTACATTTTCGATATCACTGACTGATATTGGGTTATTCACAATTTTTATATCTTCTTGATTCACTTTTGGTAATTTGTATCTAGGAATTTGTCTATTTTTTCTGTTTTCTATCTTAAGAGAGTAAATATTTTTGAAGGCAGTTTTGTTTTATTTGGGCTCATTTATATTTTCCT
>PVKN010008811.1:0-24582 GCA_004027915.1 Capromys pilorides | reverse complement strand
AAAAAATTTATTTATTTATTTGTTTGCTAGTTGTGTTTGTTTGTTTCTTTATTTATTCATTTTGTGGCTGGCTCAGCCTGCCCTGGTGGTGGCGCTGGCGCAGCATGTGGTGCCAGGAATCGAACTGCAGTCCCCGCAGTTGCCTGAGCCCTCCTAAGCAGGCGCTTTAGAACACTGAACCATCTCGCCGGCCCCTTTATTGTACATTTTGGATATTATTTATTCTTTCACTTTCTCACACAAGGGAAACAATGTTCACGAGTGTCTGGTTTATTTTACTTATGAGAACGGTCTCCAGTTGCATCCATTTACCTTTAAAAGCCTCCAGCTTATCCTTCTTCGTGGCTGAGTAGTACTCCATTATATTAAAAGGCCACATTTTTTATCTATTCCTTGGCTGATAGGCATTGGGTTGTTTTCAAGATCCAGCTATGACAAACTGCACTACTATAAACATGAGTGCACATATATCACTGTGGGATGATGATTTCAGTTCTTTTGGAAAAAATACCAAGGAGTGGAATAGTTACGTCAAATGGGACCGCCAATCCTAGTTTTTCTGAAGAATTTCCACGTGGATTTTCACTTCCAACGAAAGTGAGGAAGGATTCCTTTTTCTCCACATTCCCTCTGATATTTGTTACTAGTTGACTTTTTTTTTTTTTTTTTAATGTATTTAAGACAGGGTCAACAGGATCCACAGGGTCTCACTACACAGCTCGGACTTGTAGTGATCCTCCTATTTTCAGCCTCCCAAGCTCTGGGATTACAGGTGCAGGCCACCATGCAGTCTCAGTTGCTGTCACAGTGCACCTGCCCCCAACACAGAATGTCGGGGATTGAACCCCAGCCGATGCGCTCTGCCTACTGGTTGGCTTTTTGATAATAGCCATTCTTTATGGGGTGAGATGGAATCTTGGTGTTGTTTCAATTTGCATCTCTCAAATCACCACTAATGTTGAGTAATTTCATATATTTATTTGCTGCTTGTATTGCATCTGAGAAATGTGTATTCATCTCAAATGCTCATTTTTTAAATTGGGTCTTTAAATTTGGGAGGTGTGCTTTTTCTGGGGTGCTTATTTGTTTGTTTTTTGCAGAACTGGGGTTCGAACTCAAGACCTTGCACTTGCCAGGCAGGTACTTGTGCCATGGAGCTAGCTCCCTAGCTCCAAAATTAATGACTAATTTTTTTTTTTTTTTTTTGGATGGCTCAGGTGGCCTTAAGGGCAGGTATCATGCTCCATGTGGGGTATCGAACCTCGGACCTCAGGGCCTCAGCGAGTTTGCAAAATCATGTGCTTTAACCCACTGAGCTACCTGGCAAGCCCCTTTCTGAGTTCTCTGCATGTTCTCAGCAGTAATCCTTTGAGGAAGAGCTGGCAAATATTTTTTCTTCCCACATTATGCGTTAGTCCTCTGTTGAGAACTTCTCTTACTGTGTAAAAAGCTTTTTTTTTTTTTTTTTTGCAAAAGCTTTTTAATAAGATCCAAGTTATTGGTTATGATAGTTCCCGTGAAATTGAGGCTTTACTGATTAATGATTAAGTCTTTGGCTACACCAGTGTCTTCAAGAGTTTTACCTATTTGATTTTCTGGCAGAGTTAATGTTTTTATTTTAATATTTAGATCTTTGAGCCATTTCAAACTTAGTTCAGTGCATGGTGAAAGACATGGGTCCAATTTCTTTCAACATCATTTATTAAAGAGGCTATTTTTCTTCCAGTGAATGTTTGCCACCTTTGTCAAAGATAAGGTGTCTGAGTATATCTGGAGTTGTTTCTGCATCTTCTAATCTGTTCCACTGATCTTTGGGTCTGTTTTCCCCAATAAGTCATGCTGTTTTTATGACAACAGCTTTACAGCATAATTTCGAGTCAGGGGTTGTGGTGCCCCCTGCTTTGCCTTTGTTGTGCAGAACTGCCTTTACTATTCTAGGTCTCTTCTGGTGCCAAATGAATTTTAGGATTATGTTGTCTAATTCTGTGATGTGCTATCGGAATTCTGATCAGAACAGCATTAAGTCTGTATAACAGTTTTTGAAGTATGGCCATTATTTTTTATTAAGTTGGTTCTTCCTACTAACAAGCAATGGGTATCTTTCATTCTCTGATATCCACTTCAATGTCCTTTTTCAGAGCACTATAGTTCTCAATGTAGAGATCTTCTACATTCCTTGTTAGATTGATTCCTTGGCATTGCATTATTTTGGATGCTACTGTGAAAAATGTCTTTTTCCCCCTTATTTCTCTCTCAGTGAGTTTATTATTCATGTATAGGAGGGTTATTGATTTTTGAGTGTTGACTTTATACCTAGCTATGTTATTGAATTGCTTATTAAATGTGGAAGTTCAAAAAATTTTACTGTTATTATTTATTAATACAGGGTCTTGCTACGCAGCTCGGACTCATAGTGATCTTCCTGTCTCAGTCCCCCTATGCTGGGATTACAGGCGTGCACCACCTTGCCCAGCTTCAGGGCAGGCACAGCACATGTGGGATTCTGGGGCCAGCATGACATGCAGTACTGGGGATCAAACTCAGGTCCTTGTGCTTGCCAGGCAGGCACTTAGCCCACCGAACTATCTCTCCAACCCAAATCTAGAAGTTATTTAGTGGAGTTCTTTTGGGTCTTCCAAGTAGAGTATCACACCATCTGCAAATAACGATAATCTAGCTTACTCCTTTCCTATCATTATTCCTTTTATTTCCTTCTCTTGTCTAATTGCTCTGGCTAAAAGTTCTAGGACTATGAAAGTATAGACAGCGCACACCCTTGTTGTGTTCCTAATTTTGAAAACTTTCAGGTTTTGCCCACTTGGTATGACGTTGACTGTTGGTTTGTCATACATGAGTTTTATCAGGTTAAAACAAAGACCATCTATTCCCATTTTCTGTAGGGTTTTTTATCATGAATGCGTATTGCACTTAAACAAAATTTTTCCTGCATGATTATATGCTTTTTTCCCTTTGCTTATATGGCTTATTACATTTATTGATCTACGTATGCTGAGCCATCCCTGCATCCCTGGCATGAGTTGCACTTGATCGTGGCATATAATCTTGATGACTTGCTGTGGTGTTTTGTTTGCTTATATTTATTGGGGATTTCTGCATCTATGTTCCTTAGGGAGACTGGCCTAGAGTTCTCTTTCTTAGCTGGATCCTTCTCCAGTTTTGGAACCAGGGTAATGCTTGCTTCCCAGAATGAATTTGGGAGTATTACTTCCCTTTGAATTTCATTAAAGAGTTTGTGGAGTAGTGGTGTTAGGTGCTCTAGGAGAACTCTTCTACTGAGCTTTATCCTCAGCCCTTTTTACTTCACGATGGACTCTCCCTACCGGGCCTTGAACTTGCAGTTCTCCTGCCCCAGCGTCTGGAGCAACTCTGATGAGAGGCTGCTGTGCGCCATCACACCCAGCTCTAGCAATTCCTTTCGACAAGGTCTGAAGTTAGGATCCGTTTTTCAGGAATTCTCCGTGTCATGCACAGCGTGTTTATTCACTCTCCATCTCTGTCTTTTGGAGAAAGGAGAAGGAAGCCAGCATCTCATCCACATTAGGCAAAGGCTCTGCCATGAGCTGTACCCTGTCTCCTCCCCTGGATCTCTTTTCGTTACCAGCACTCATCAGCACCTAGTGGCTCACCAGAGGGACCTGGTGATCGCCTCACATGATGGAGTCCTTTCTAAACACTGTCAGCGTATACCTGGGTAATGAGGACAGAAGTATTCATTACGGGATGTTACCCTGGGTTCAGCCCAAGTACCGTAACACACTCTTCTGTGCCCCGCGGGTGGGAGGAGCGCGTCTTCTGTCGTGCCCGCACCCACCACTCCCGGCTGCTCTGCACTGCAGCCCGCTTCTGCAGATGCTCCGCACACTAGCTCTCGCGCACAGACCTGTCCACCTGTCGGGGGTGGCCAGCAGCACTCAGGATTGTACCGTGGTGGCCAAGTGACTGCTGACCCCTGCTGACCCAGGCAGCCACGCACCCAGGTCACCTTCCAAGAGGAGGCAGGGACATTTTCTCCAATAACACTTGTGCAAGCCCCATCTTTTTTTTGTTTTGTTTTGGGATTGAACTCAGGACCCTGTGCATGGCAGGCAGGCGTTTATGCCACTGCGCTATCTCCCCAGCCCAACAAGCCACATCTTGGGGAGATAGCTGTGATAAATTTGCCTTTCCTTGATGTTATGCTTTGTGTCTGGGGGTCTCCCAGGGCCTCGTGCATTCATAAGCAAAGCTCCTGGAGGTGACTGGGTTGGTGACCCTGTGGACTTGCTGGCAGCAGGTAGCATCTGCTCGGAGGTGGAGCAGAGTGGGCGTGGCCCGGCCGGACCCGCCCCTCTCCCTGGCTCCCTCCCTTGCTCTTCTCTTTGCTCCCCGACCACCACGACCACCACCACGAGGGCAGCAGCTTTCTTCCCCCAGGCACTTTCACGGTGCCTTTCCTGGCTTGGACCCTGTGGATCAGGGATCGAAAACATGAGCAAAAATAACCCCTCCTCGCTTATGTCGCGGGCGTTGGGTGCTCTGTCCCAGCAACAGGAAAGTGGCTAAGACGCTACGCACCCGGTGTTAGCTCTCAGGGTGGCCAACCTTTGGGCTTGTGCGGGATGCAATGAAGAAAAAACTGTATTGGGCCGCATATAAAATATGTAAGAGTTAATGATTATATATAACAAAACTGCCTTTACTTTTTATATTTCTTATTACATTAAAAGAAGACAGGAGGAGAATTGAGGCAAAGCAGGAAAAGGAAGAGGAGGAACAGAAAGAGGAGATGGAAGAGGAAGAGGAGGAGCAGGGGCAGGAAGAGGAAGAAGAGGAGGAGGTTAGGGAGCTGGAAGAGGAAGGAGAGGCGGAGGAGGCGAGGGCCGCTGCAAGAGGCCCTGCGACAGCCGAGCCTGCGAGTGAGCGTGTGTGTTTCCCTCAAGGCTGGGGCTGGGGTGGGTACAGCTCACCTCTGCCTAGCATGTGTGAAGCCCTAGGCTTCATCCCTAGCACCATAAAAAAGTTCCTTACATCTTTATTTTATAATCTTCCTATTTAAAACAATCAGACAGCATGGCTTAGTGTTAGAGTGCTTGTCTAGAGGGCAAGAGGCCCTGGGTTTTGTCCCCAGCACTTCTAAACAAATAATCAAAGAATAAGTTTTGTCTTCTTGTAGGGTCTAGATTTATACAGAATTGAGACAGACAGTTGATCCAGAAGGGGAATCTGTAAAGACGATCTTTACTTTTTCTTAAATTAGGAATCCCTTTCAGGACCTTGCACGTGCCGGCAGGAGCCACGCAGCTGAGCTACACCCCTGGCCTGAGATTTACATTTTTGGACTGGACTAGCCAAGCCCTTGGGTGCGACAGAGTTAAGGCCCCTGCCCGTGGAAAAGACACTCACGGATCAGCAAATGCTTGCGGCTGACTCTACGAGGCGCCGCTGGCGCACCTGCCTCGAGACCACAAATGGACAAGACTCTGTCATTACTCCAGTAACGGTGACCACGAAGGGGATGCAATCTTCTTTTTTTTGCAGGATTGGGGTTCAAATTCACGACCTTGCACTTGCCAGGCAGCCACTTGTGCCACCGAGCTATCTCCCTGGCCCTGGGGATGGAATCTTCTTAACTAAGTATCTACACACAAAAAAATGACAAGCTCATGGACCTAGTCAAGATCTGAGAAACAGAGAGGTTCTCAAGATGGCCCGTAGAGAAAGGGGTTGCCTGTAACCATGGGCCAGAACTGACAATAAAACTCACAATTTTGTTGTATAAATTAAATCTCAACCACAGTCTCACAGGCTAACAATTGATGAAAGGGCCAGGAATTTAGCTTATTGGCAGTGTCTGTCTGGCAAACGTGAAGTCCGGAGTTTGATTCCTGATACCTCCTCAATTCAATTAAGTTTAAAAATAAATAAAATACAGTTTGGGGGCCGGGGATTTGACTCAGCAGTAGAACACTTGCCTAGCAAGCTGGAAACTCTGGGTTCAGTTTTCAACAGAAAAACAGAAGATAAACCTCCCCTAAAAAACAATTCAAACAAACAAAAAAGTAAAATCAAAACATAAAATTTTATGGGCAGTTAGAGCACTCATCCAAGAAAATTAAAGAGTATTACATAAAGACTGGGACACATGTATTTGTTTGAACTCAGATGCAATTCACAATCTAGAACTCCAAAGACATCCTGACCTGCCCTTGGTAGGAAAGGGACAAAAGCCCGTGGTTCAATCTCCATTACCATAAAACCAGAAAAGAAAACCCTGGGTGATAAACTGAACACACCCTAAACCCCAAGCTACTCTGGAGCTGACGAAGGAGAATCACAAGTTTGAGGTCAGCCTGGGTAGCTTAGCAAGACCCTATCTCAAATTTAAAAAGGGACAGAGACGTGGCTTATGGGTAGGAAGTTTGCCTAGTGTAGACGATGCCCCGGCCCTTGCTCTGGCACCGCAGGAGGTAAGCCCCGCCTCGTGGAGCTCCTGCCCCACTTGTGCTAGGCTCAGAAGATTCCCTTCTCTCCAGATCAACGAGAGGAGCACTCCATCCTCAAATCCTGCGCTGTGTTCTCTTTTACGGTACGGTTATGACTTGAAAGGAAACCACCCTGGACCTGAGTGGCTGGATTTTAGTGGAGTTGACAAGGAACCAAGGAATTAAGTGGATATTTCACAAGCAAAGGTGAACTGTTTCTATCAATTACTGTATCAAAAACAGCAGCAGGGCTTGGTGGCACGCACCTGGAGTCCCAGCTATCCAGGGGCCATAAGCAGGACTGTTTGATCCCAGAAGTTCAGTATCAACCTAGACAAGAGAGTAGGACTCTTCTCTAGAAAGAAAGAAAGAAAGAAAGAAAGAAAGAAAGAAAGAAAGAAAGAAAGAAAGAAAGGAAGGAAGGAAGGAAGGAAGGAGAAAGGCCGGCGAGATATCTCAGCAATCTACAGTGCCTGCTTAAGGCAAGCTCAGGCAGTGCAGGGGACCACAGTTCAATCCCCGGCACCACATGCTTTCAGGGCAGGCTGAGCTGGCCAAAAAAAAGTTAGCTGGCTATGGTGGTGCATACCTAGAATCCCAGCACTCTAGGAGGCTGAGCTAGGAGGGTCACCAGCTCCATCCCAAACTGGGCAACTTAGCGAGATCCTACCTCAAAATAAAAAATGAAAAAGGGATGGAGATAAGGTCAGTGCAGAACTCTTGGGTTCAAGCCCCACTACCACAAAATAACAATAATACTTTTTTAGAAAAAGCTCAGGAAAAAAAGAAAAAGAAAAAAAAAGAACAGGAGCCAGGAGTGGTGGTGTTCACCTATAATGGCAGCTCTTGGGAGGCTGAGGCAGGAGGATCACCAACAAACAGTTCAAGCCCAGTCTGGGTTACCTAGTGAGACTCTGAAAAAACCAACAATAGCCCATGGACAAACCACAGTGCTCTGCCCCACGGAGATCTTCAGTCATAGCTAACAGACTACGGTGTCCCCCAAAATGAAACAAATAAGCAATTAACAAACCTGGCTCTATCAGACCACGTAAGACATGTTTAGGCACTGCAGGCCACATGGCCTATACTACAACTTAGCACGAAAGATTGTGTTCCGGTATGACTTTATGTACAAGCTAGGTATGGTGGTGCGTGCCTGTCCTTCCAGCACTCTGGGAGACAGAGGCAGAAGGATCACAAATTCAAGCCCAGTCTGGGTAACTTAATGAGACCTTTAGAGACCTAGATTTAAAATAAAAAGGGTTGGGATGCAGGTTAGTGTGAAGGCCCTGGGTTCAATCTCCTGTACTGTCTAACAAAAAGACAGCAAAAACTCTCACAACTTTATGCACAAAAGCAGCTGGATGGATTCAGGCCTGGCGGCCCACACCCGCAACTCTGGCACTTGGGAGGGTGAGACAGGAGGATCGTCATGAGCTCAAGGCCAGCATGGGCTACGCAGTGAATTCGAAGCTAGTCTGAACTCCATTGCAAGGATCTGTCTCAAAAAGCCAAAAACCAAAACCAACCCCAAACCCAAAATCCCAAATAAACAAATGACAACTGGATGGCCAGTCATGGCCCGCAGGCCACTGTGAGCCTCTGGGTATATTAGAATACTATTTGATGTGTGACAGAGGCATCCAATATGGACGGTGGCCTCACTCAAGTTTTCATCAAAGAGACCTGCAGTCCTTCCCTAGCACTCTTCCTGCCTTCCCTTACCAGAGCCCCAAGGCCATTTAGAGTGTGGAGGTGCTCAATTGAATTCAAGTTTTGTTTGGAAAAATAAAACTATAATGTTATGATTTTCCAGTCCCAGTTTAACACACACACACACACACACACACACACGACCTTACGCTTTCCAGGAAAGCACTGAGTTATATCCCCAGTCACCCTCCCATCAGTTTACTTTTTAACAACTCTTAATCCAATTCACAGAGGATCCAAGTGAGCACCAGACTCACACTGTGGTTATTTTTCTACTTCCTTAATGTATAGTTGGAATACAGACATTCATAGCAACTGGCAGAAACTCTTAAATTTGCTCTTTGACATAGAAGATGGCTTTTATGACAAAAAGAGGTATCAAGAAGAAATCCCTACCTCCTCACATAATAAACCAGAAATAACAGAACATTCATGAAGGGATACTTTGTCACTTTCCTGTCACTGAGAAATAAGTACCCAACACCAGGATGGCCTATGCATCCTGTGATGAGAAAGTGACTAAAACGGATCTGTTCAGAACAGGGATGTTGCTGTGACTACATTTGACCTTACGATTTAGAAGCTTTTGGAAGTGGCATGTGGAAAGCTTGGAAAGGTAGGAAAGTTTGGAGAGAAGCTCTAGAATGGTGTGAGTCAAGCTTAGGAGACATCGGTCAGAGCTTTGAAAGACTAGAATGCTGACAGAAATGAGGCCAGGAAGGACCAGGACCAGGAGATTTCAGTTGGGAACAAAGACTCCATTGACAATTCAACTAGACTAGACCCCATGTATATATACCCTGGAAGAAAACTGGCCTTCATTTTGTCTGTCTGTCTGTCTGTCTGTCTGTCTGTCTGTCTGTCTGTCTGTCTGTCTGTCTATCTATCTATCTATCTATCTATCTATCTATCTATCTATCTATCTATCTTTTATGTTCTGGCAGGCTTAGCCTGTCCTGGGGGTGGGGCTGTCGTAGCATGTGGTACTGGGGATCCAACTGCAGTCCCTGCGGTTGCCTAAGCAGGCACTTTAGACCGCTGAGGCATCTCACCAGCCCTTTTTTTTTTTCTTTTTGAGACAGGGTCTCTCTATGCAGTTCAGGCTGGCCTTGAGCTCACTTTTGCAGCCCAGGCTGGTCTCAAACTCACACTGATCCTCCTGCCTCAGCCTCCCAAGTGTTGGGATTATAGGTGTGCATCACCATGCCCGGCTGTCCTTATCTATTTTTGAGACAAAAATTTAATTAATTTGGTAGAAGACATTTCAAAGCAGTTCAGTCTTCAGGATGTCAAATGGGTAATATTCAGGGTTTTTTGGGCAAGATTTATAGTGAGTAGTAGGAACAAATATGAGAGTCAATAGATGTGAAGTTTTCAGTTCCAACAAAAAGGAACTACCTGAAAAGCTGTGGCTCTGGAGGGCGTGGCTGTTGAAACCATTAGTGCTAAAATGAACTCAAGTATTTTTCATCAGGACAATAGGACAGACGGCTTGAGGGTATGTCAGGAATCAGCAAGAACCTGCTGTTCACAAGCCCAAGGGCACAAAACTGTAACACTTTCATGTGAGAAAGCCTCTGGGCCCGTGCTGCAGAAGGGGTGAACGGGGAGTTGGACCCTGAGGATCTGTTTCAATGCTCAGCAATCCAGGGACTCATTGGCTTCTGCTGCCATGGTCCAAGAGGCCCTGACTACTGCATGAGCTGGTGACGGGCCTTGGCATCCTCTGCGTACAGCTTTTTCAGGAAACCAGAATGTAAGAGTTATCTACGCATGGAAGCTTCCACCCAGACTTCAGAAGGAGGTCTGGGAGGCAGGGGTTGAACCTGCAGGAGAGAAGCTCAAAGTACCACGGAGACACTTGCCACAACTTGCTCTAAGGTGCTAGACGTGGAACCGTAGGATTTAATGTTGGCCCTGTTGGATTTCAATCTTCTTCCCATTTCTTCTTATCCTCTCCTTTCTTCCTTTTGAAATGAGACTGTTGATTCCATGCCATTATATGCTGGCAGTACTGAATCTTCTTTTTGATTTTTACAGGGCCTCACATCTAACTTGCCTCAAGTCTCAGAGGAGGTTTTGGATTCCAGCAAAGCTGAAACTGTGAAGCTTTGGTGACACTAAGTGGTAGATAAAAACGCACGTGGCATAAAGAGACGGGCGTGAGTCTTTTGGGGCCGGGGCAGAATGTTATTATTATTATTTTGCGGGACTAGGGTTCGAACTCACGACCTTGCACTTGCCAGGCAGGCACTTGTGCCTGGAGCTATCTCCCCAGCCCCAGAATGTTAGTTTAGATCTGTATCTCCCCTAAAGGCTTAGGTGTTCAGAGAATGGGCTTTTGGAAGCTGATTAGACCAAGCGGCACTGCACTCGTAAGTGGAAGAACATCCCAATGAATTATGGGCTAAGTGTGCTGCTTCGAGGCGGAGACTGCATGGAAGAGAGGGGCGGTGGGGAATTTGCCCGGATCACTGATCTCCTTCCCAGTTCCTCCCTATCCGCTCTGCTTCCTGGACACCACCACTTGAGCAGCTTACGTTTAACAAACACTTTCACCATTTTCTGTCTGATTTACAGCTGGCCAACTAAGGATTGAATCCTCTAAAAATCCTGAGCCAAAATAAGTCTCTCCTCCTTTAAGGTATTGGGTATTAAGTGCCAGAAAGATGACTAAGAAAAACACCAATAACAACATAAAAAACAAGCCGGGCATGGTGGTGCATGCCAGTAATCCTAGTGTGTGGGAGGCTGAGGCAGGAGGATCAATGCGAGCTCAAGACCAGCCTGGGCTACAAAAGTGAGCTCAAGGCCAGCCTGAACTGCACAGTGAGACCCTGTCTCAAAAAGACAAACAACAAAATAAAACAACATAAAAAACAAAGGGTCAGCCAGATAGTTCAGTGGACTAAAGCATCTGCTTAGGTAGAGCAGAGGCTGGGGTTTGATCCCTGGTGGGCCTGCTGACCCCGCCCCCAGGGTACACTGAGATGGTGATTGAGACTAGGTGTGGTGGCACATGCCTGTAATCCCAGCATTGGGGAGGCTGAAAACAGGAGAATCACTACAAGTCTGATCTACTGTAGTGAGACCCTGTATACCCTGTATTAAATACATAAAAATAAAAAAATCTCAAATTCTTCAAATAATTAGGAATCGTAACACTTAACTCATCCCCATTTAATTCACCACAGTGACCAGTACGGGAGTCACCTGGATCTTGAAGAATGACTGTTAGTCAGCTTTCTGGTGCTATAACAAAATACTGGAGACCACCAATTTATAAAGAAGAAAGATTTATTTTGGCTTCAGAGATTTCCATCCATGATCAACTGGTCCAAACGTTCTTGCGCCTGCAGCAAGGTAGGGTGGAAGCAGAGGGTGGAGGAAAGCTGCTCCCCACATGGTTGCTGGGAAGCAAAGGGAGTGGAGAGACAGAGTTTTCAGTATCTCATCACAGACTGATTTCCTTGAATTAGGCTTGTACCACCTTATTTTTTGCAGGACCGGGGTTCGAACTCATGACCTTGCACTTGCTAGGCAGGCACCTGTGCCATGGAGCTATCTCCCCAGCCCCAAAGTAAATACCACAGGCTAGGAACCAAGGTTTCAGGACATGGCCTTTGGTGAATATTTAAGAACCAAATGATAACAGTTATCATGAATTTAGTCAGGTAGTAACTCCCAGTTGTTCACTGCTCTGGTTTTAGGAGTCTTTATTTATTTATTTATTTGTATTTAGTTCAGGATCTACAGTACAGGGTCTCACTATACACACTGGACTCATATTGATCTTCCTGTTTCCAGCCTCCCAGTCTCTGGGATTACAGGCACGTGCCACCTTGCCCAGTCTCAATGTGGTGGTGGGGGGTGTCAGGGCCAGCACAGCATGCCAGGGATGGCACCCTGGGGATCAAACCCTGGTTCCTGGTCCCTGCATCTGCCTACGCAGGTGCTTTAACCCACTAAGCTATCTGGCCAGCCCTATTGGCTGCAGCATTTTCAAGATTTGCATGTGCTTTAGCATATCTACAAAGTCACCTGTGAGGCTTCTGGTTTCACAGTTAAGGGTGAAGTACAAGTTTCCCAAGCACCTGTTCCAAATCACTGAGCAGTCCAGTAACACTCGAGGTGCCTGTGGTGCACGGTGTACTGTTCAAAGCCCCTGGCAAGTGCCCACAGGAGAGGCACAGCACAATCCTTTGGTACCTTAGGACAAATCTAGGCCCTCTTTTCAAATTAAATTTTATTTCTGTGGTACTGGGGATTAAACCCAGGATCTTGCACTTGGTAGGCAAACACCACAACACCGTGCACACTTCTAAAGCAACTATTCTGCTTTTCATATTGGTTCTGGCTTACGACTAGTTAGAATAACCATTGGCAGCCAAGCATGCTTGCAATCCCGGCACCCAGGAGGCCAAGTCAAGAGGATCACTGTGAGCTCAAGATGACTACAGAGCAAGACCCCATCTCAGAAAGTCAAAAAAACAACAACAAAAAAATCCAGGAGAGCTGGCCAAATAGCTCAGCAGATTAAAGTGCCTGCCAGCAGGGGAAGGGGCCGGGGGTGACTCCCAATCCCTGGCCTTCGGTGCCAGCCCCCCACCACAGCTGGCGATTGAGACTGGGTATGGTAGCGCCCACCTGTAATCCCAGCTCTTGAGAGGCTATCAACAGGAGGATCACGATGATCAATCTAGTAGTGGGGTCCTGAACACCTTGTAGACCCTTCCCTAAAATACAAAAAAAAAAAAAAAAAAAAAAAAAAAAAAAAAAAAAAAAAAAAAAAAAAAAAAAAAAAAAAAAAAAAAAAAAAAAAAAAAAAAAAAAAAAAGCCATGGACCAGGACAGACAGCTTAGTGGTCTAAGTGCCTGCTTATGCAAGCACAAGGACCTGGGTTCCATCCCTGGTAGCGCATGCCGTGCCAGCCCCAAGCTGGGCTGGCCACCGAAACTGGGCATGGTGGCCCAGGTCTGTAATCCCAGTGGTGGGAAGGCTGAAAACAGGAGAATCACTACAAGTCCGATTTACGTAGTGAAACACTGTAGACCCAGTAAAGATAGTTTCATGTATGCAATTTATGCTCAACTTGCATATAAATGCTGGTCCCCCATTAAACGTATTTTATTATCTGAAAACGACAAACCTACAGTGTTGAAAATGAGTAGATCTGTGCATGCCTACAATTCTAGCACTCTGGGAGGCCAAGGCAGTGGACTGTAAATTCCAGCCTAGCCAGCGCAACTCAGCCATCTAATGACACCCTGTCTCAAAACTGAAACCACAGACTGGTGGTGGTGGTGGTTGATGTGGGTCACTGTGAAGCCCTGAATGCAATCTTCAGTACAACAAAGAAACAAACAATAAACAAGCAAGCAAAATAGGTACAAATCTATTTTACTTATTTAAGATGGTACTCACAAAAATATTTGTGAAACAGGAAGAAAATGTTCAAATGGGGAGGAGGGGGAGGGGAAAGGAAACAAGGGAAAAGTTGAAATGAGAAGAGAGGAAAAATGGAAACGAAGCTGGTGTAAATGGGAGGAGCTGAACGGAAGGCAGGCGAATGGGGAACAAAAAGAGCCAAGTTATGCCATGGACCAGCACAAATTCTCAAAGATGAATATGATCATTATATCTAAAACGTGCCAATAAAATCTGATTGAAGAAAAAAACAAACAAACAAATGAACCGGGTGTGGTGGCACACGCCTGTAATCCCAGCATTTGGGAGGCTGAGGCAAGAGGATTGGTGTGAGTTCGAAAACAGCCTGGGCTATAAAAGTGAGCTCAAGGCCAGCCTGAACTGCACAGTGAGACCCCGTCTCAAAAAGACCAAAATAAAAGATGGAACTCACTTAAAATGTTCATTGTATTGGGTATCTCTTTGTACCACATGGTTCAATTTTAACTAAAAAACATAAAGCTGGGAACACACACACGATTCAAATGTTATCAGTAACGAATATGAATTATTCTGGAACCGCTGTCGTAAAGCTTCCATCCTCTCTTCCAGGAGACCTGCGGTGAAGCTCTGCGGGGCTGTGCGGGCCTAGGGACTCCCAAGGAAGCCCGCAGCTGCCCGTTCGTATTTTCTCCAGTAGAAAGGCGTGCAGCCCCGTCTGTGTGCACCCATGTGCGGAGATCCCAGCGCCCCGGGTGCCTAGGAGCTGGCTTTATTTTTCTATTGAAACAGTGCATGCAAAGAAAAGTCACTGAGTGGCGGCGGCGCGCACGGTCACCCTGCAGGCTGACTGGAAGCAGGAGAGCGGCAAGTTCGAGCTCAGCCTGGGGATGCAGGGGACACCGGCTCTGACACAAGGGCTGGGGTGCAGCGCAGTGCGGAGGCGCTGGGCTCAGTCCCCGGCGCCACGGAGTGAGAATAAGGATTCAAGAGAAGGAAGGGAAGGGAAGCGGCGGCCCTGCTGGCCCCGCGCAGCCCCGCGCTCACCTGCACTCGCCGGGACCGCCAGCTCCTCGGGCGGGCCGCGGGCTGGGGCTGGAGGCCGCGTCACCGTCGCCGCGCGCCGGAGGCTCCTTGCCTTGGGGACAGAATCCGAAGGGTCGCTCGGGGCGCGGCCGGAGGCGTCCAGGCCGCGCCCGCAGGATGCTCGCTGCTCGCCGCTGCCCCGGGCTCCGCGCCTGAGCCCCGGCCGCCGGCCGCCGGCCGCACCCCGCCCCGCACGAGGAGCGCGGGGAACCGAGGCGCTAGGAGGAAGCGGGCAGACCCACCATGCGGAAGGCGACTCGACACGGCCCGAGCCACCAGCGCTGGAGAGGACGACGGCGACCCTGCTGGGGTCACTTCCGCTTCCGGCCGCGTGAGGAACCCGCGAGATTTGAACCCGCAGACCCTGCCCGTAGCCGGGCTGGTTAGACGCACTGTTTTTTTTTTTTTTAATTTAAAATTTTATTTTAAAGAGTAAAAATAACAGAAACAAAGATAGAAAAAGAGTAACAAGCAAGAGTACATATAGTACAGAACTTCAAAACAAAAACAAAAATTTAACAATGGTTGTATTACATATTTTCATCATCAAATCTGTTTAGATTAATAGATATAGGTATGTAAGATTGGTCAAATAATTAAACACTAACACTTTCAATAAACCTTAACTTTTTTTTTTTTTTTTTATGGCCAGCTCAGCCTGTCCTGGGGGTGGAGCTGGCGCAGCATGTGGTGCTGGGGATCGAACTGCGGTCTCTGCGGTTGCCTAAGCTTGCCTAAACAGGCCCTTTGGACCGCTGAACCGTCTTGCCGGCCCCTTTTTTCTTTGCTTTGCTTTTTCTCTTTTTTCCTTTTGTTTTTCTTTGTTTTTGACGCACTGTTCTAGTTTCCTGTGCGCCTGGCTGTAGTCGACCTGATCCTCGGGCAGGCACAGAGCCGGGGCAGCAGACAGAAACAGGTGCAGGGACCCTGGTTGATGGGACGCTGCCACAGGATGCTCCCAAGTTTCTTCCTCAGACTCTGCCCACTGATTCTTCCCTGATGGCCTGTCTCTTCTATTGTCTTTCCATACATAGCTGATATTGTTCCCCATTTCTGTTTTGAGACAAGTCGTTCCCTAACTTACCCAGGCTGCCCTCTAACTTGTGATCCTTCTCCCTCAGTATCCAGTACCTGGGATTACAGCTGTGTGCCACCATCTCCAGGCGTTACTGCCCTTTATTTCCTTTATCTGAATGGAACTCTCTTTTTGTTTGTTTGTTTGTTTTGAGACACAGGGTCTCGCTATGCAGTTCAGGCTGGCCTTGAGCTCACTTTGGTAGCCCAGGTTGGTTGCGAACTCACATCTGTCCTCCTGCCTCAGCCTCCCAAGTGCTGGGATTATAGATGTGTGCCACCATGCCCAGCTTGAACGGAACTCTTAATAGTTGATTTCTTTGTGCTTTCAGTGTAAGCAGATTTGCTATACATCTTGATCTGTCTTTCTTCAAGTATGTATGTTATTGCTTTGTATGTGTGTGTGTGTATGTGTGTGTGTGTGTGTGTGCGTGTGTGTGTGTGTGTGTGTGTGGTACCAGGGATTGAACTCAGGACCTTGTGCTTATCAGGCAAGCACTTATTTCACTGAGCTCTCTCCCTGGCTCTGTATTGCTATTTTTATGATCTCGTCATGTGGCCTGAGACCACCTTTAATATATTCCAGACCAGGCACCTTCCCCTCAACCATTTATTTTAAAATGTCACATAATCCTAATAAGGATAGCAAGAGATTTTTCTAGACGTCAGCACACTGACACTAAAATTCATAAGCGCAAACGTCTGATGATGATAATCAAAAAAACACTGCAGAGGAAAACCAATGCTAACCTGCATGAAAACGTGCTGTAATCACACTGTAATGAACACTGCATGATGTGGCCACTTGAACAGAAGTCTGGTTCATAACCATATCACATTTATGGAACAAAAATACACTTTGGAATGAAGGGTACCAAAAAGCAAAGCAAAAGATGTGACCGCCAAGAAGCAGTAGCGTCCAAGCTACTGTCTTAGTTTCTCTTCTCTCCTTGCTGGGACAAATACCCGACACACAAGCTTAGGGAAGGAAAGGCTTATTTAGCTTCCAGTTACTAGAGGTTTCATAGTTCACAGCAGCCTGAATTTTGTCACAAGACCTCCAGACACTGCTGTCCTGCACTACAGGGTATGGAAGAGAGGCTGGGATGCCACTGTGTCTAGGATGCTTCACTCATCCTTGCAAGAGAGGCTGCGGGGAGGGGACGACATACTGTCAGTTTGACGGTTCCGCCCCTTACTGGCCCCGCCCCTCAAGCCCCTCCTTGGTCTTCTGGCTCCGCCCCTTGAGCCGCGTGATTGACAGCTTTAGGAGTTACATGAGGCTTTGAGGGGCGGGCAACTAGATAGAAACCATAGCGTTAGCTTTCCTGAGGCAGCGCTGTGGCAGACTAGCTTAAGGGACTTTGTGCCTAGCACAAGAATTGTCATGTCCAGTGTGGAGCACTTCAGGGCAGTAGTTACTGGGACTGCTTAAGTTAACCAAGCCCATGAAGTAAAGCTTATCCATTTTCCTTTATTTTATAACTTTTTTCCCCTCTTCTTGTGGTACTGGAAATTGAACCTGGGGAGCGCTTGCCTGCCTCCCTAACCAATTTTATTTTATTTTGAGACAGGATGTCTTTAATTCCTTTTATCTTCTGCTGAGGCAAAATAACTGCTGCCCATAGCTACCGGAGGAGAGGTTCGATTGGGCTCGCAGTTTCTGGAGGTTTCAGTACACAGCAGGATCCAGGGCGGAGGGCGTGGTAGAGCAGAAACAGTCCCCGGCGGAACAGGCAGGAGGCAGCGAAGCCGGCAGCAGGGAGCCTGCCTGGCCAAGTTGCAAGCCCTCTGGGTGGCTCCACTCGTCGCCAGGGTGGGGCTCCCGCGTTCAGGAAATCCACTCGGCCACACCCAGAACTAAGCTGATTCCAGTCAGCCATCTAATTTCATGTCACTCACCCTTAATCCCAGTGTCACATGCTCTAGATCCAGCCAGCTCTGGAAACACGAGGCTTCGGGTGGGGGCATCGAAAATATAGGACATAACATCGTATGGATCTGATATATAAGCACGAGGCCTTGGTGCACTACCCAGGCCTGTGTCAAACTTGCTGTCCTCCCGGAGTAGCTGGCTTACAGCCACCACCGCTACGCCTTGCATATATTAGGCATGTTAAAAAAGAGGAGGGCCAGCCAGCTGCGGTTCAGTTCCCAGTGTGGTGCTGGCCCCACCCCCAGGGCACACTGAGACAGTGACTGAGACTAAGCCTGGTGGTCGCTCCTGTGATCCCAGCATGAGGGAGGTTGAAAACAGGAGGATCACTATGAGTCTGATCTGTGTGGTGAGACCCTGTCGATCCTGTACTGATTACATAAAATCAAAAAGACTGTAGGGAGCACAATGTTGAAACCTAGCAGAGAACAGGTGTATCTCTACTTAACCATTACTTGTATGTATACTTAATTACCTTGAGTTTTAACTTCCTGAAACCAAGGGTTTGTCATTAAATTAGTAGGTAATCCTGCCATCATGTGTGGTTCTTCTGTCATTAGGCCAGTACATACAACCTAAAGTTTCTCTCCCGTGAGCTCGTGGCCCCTGAAAGTGCCGGTATTCTCTGCCCCTCGTCCTGTTTTGTTTTCTTTTGCTTATTTCTTGTGGGCATTCAGGGGCAAATGTCTGCGTCTGTAGTTGCTAACGGAAAAGGAGGAGAGGGGACAGGGCCAGGTGCTGCCCGGCAGCCCTGTCCTTGCCTGCACACAGGCGAATCATCACCCCATATTATTTAGGCAAAGTTTCCTGCAGTGGACTGCGGTCTCCGGGAGGCTGAAATTCTTTTTTCTTCGGACTTGTTTTGGGGTGGTACTGGAGGTTGAATCCAGGCCATTAGAAGCCTTGGGAAAGCACTAATATGAGTCTCACGACCACTTGTTATTTTTAGACTAAGTTGTTGTATAGTTCGACAAATTGAGTATGTAGCCCAGGCTGGCTTTGAGGCTACATACTTGGAGGCTAAATAACTTAGTTATTTCTGGTTTTTCATTTTGGTGTGATTTTTTTTTTTTTTTTTGAGATGGGCTCACGGTGTGTTGCAGGCTTGCCTTGATCTTCCTAGGCAGCACAGGCTGGCCTTGAACTTGTGGCAGTCCTCCTGCCTCAGCCTCCCGAGTGCTAGGATTACAGGCACGCAGCACTTTCCTGGTGACCAGCTGACACAGAAAGCCTGGTGTGCGGCTGGCCATTGCGGCACGCACCCGAAATCTCAGCACTCGGGAGGCTGAGGCCAGAGGATCACTGTGAATTCAAAGCCAGCCTGGGCTACATACTCAATTTGTCGAACTATACAACAAGGTTCTGCCTTAAAAAAGTAGGAGGTCTGGTTTATAGCTGTTGACTGTGAGCTATGCTAGTAGAACCAGAAAGTGGCAAATGAAAGCGCTGACCCTGACATGTGACCATGGAGACAGTAATGGAAGCACACTCTGCCCCGTGGCAGACAGCAAGCAGCGGGGTTTGCTGCCCACCGTGGAGGGAGATGGACGCGCCCTCATGAATTCATCTGCTGGTGAATCAGTGTTGGCGGTTGGGCTGGAAGGTGGAAGGTGCGGAAGGGACATGAACAGAGACAAGGAGGTCTGGGACAGGCACGAGGGTGAGTGGTGCACACAGCTGTCATCCCAACACTCTGGGAGGCTGAGCCAGGAGGAGCCCAAGTGTGAGCCTAGCCTGGACCTCCGAGAGACCTTGTCTCATAAAATAAAAAATAAAACAAAAAGCCGGAGATCGTGTAGGTATTTTTGTCCTAGCCAAATGCCCAGCCAAGGTGAACCATTGGCACTAAGACTGATGTTAGGATTGTTTCCCTAAATGCCCTCCGCCCGAGGCTCACTGCACTCCGACAGGGGCATCGCTGCCGTCTGATGGGATTTGTTGGGGGAAGCGGATGGATCACGAAGACTCAACATCAGGTGGATTAAAACCCTTGCAATGGGCCAGGGAGATAAGCACTTGCCTGGCAAGCGCAGGGTCTTGAGTTCAATCCTTGGTACACCTGCAAGTTCTGGCTCTGTGGCCTCCCTGGGAAGAGGGGCCTTGGTGGGTGGAGCAGGCGACTGGGGAGTGGGCTGGAGGGCGGATCTTGTTCTTAGCCCCGTGCCCCCTGCCTTGTTCCTCCCCTCTCTGCTTCCTGACTGCCACAGGGGGGCAGCACTACTTCCTTTTGCCACTGTGCCAGGGTGCCAGGGTGCCACGGTGACCCTGCCTCTCCAAGGCCCACGGCAGCGGAACCAACCGGCTGACGATGGACCAAAACCTGACCACGAGTGAGCCAAGTGGATCTCTCCGCCTCCAAGTTGTTTCCATCAGGGATGCTGTGACCGGGACAGAAGGCTAACGCGGCTGTTCGCTTTCAGAAGGACAAAAACCAAGCACCCTGCGGATGCCCACTGCTTTCCCCAGTTCGCCTGAGTGCTTAAGCAACGGGCCCATGGGTGACAGGGTTTACATCTAGGTGTCCCTCAAGAGCTTCAAGGATCTTCAGAAGGCGACTAGATTATGAGGGCATGTTATGATGTGTGCACAGGTGTACCCCCAAAGCCTCATGCAGTCCTGGGGCTGCTTCTGGAATTTGTAATTGATTATTGTGGGAATGGGTGCTGGGTGGGGGGGATTTGCATTTCAATTTAAGAAAGGAAGAGAAGTTAGCTGCTTGAGCTGCTGCTAGCTCTCCCTGCGCTCTTGCTCTCAGCTGCCTCCATGGAAGGTTGCCCTCTGCCATGTGCCGCTCTGCCTTGGAGCCAGCTGAATATGGACTGAAACCTCCAGTAACTGGGAGCTAAATAAACCTTCCCTTCCCTCATTTTGAGTGTTGGGTATTTGTCCCAGCAATGAGAAAAGAGTAATTAAGATAGGGCAGCAGAGCTGACTGCGAGGAGGTAAGTCTGGAAGAGCCGGGTGCTGAGGGTCAGCGATATATAGCTCAGTGGATTAAGCACTTGCTTAGGGAAGCGCAGCGGCCAGGGTTTGGTTCCTGGCCCCGCCGGCCGCGCCCGTGATGGAGTCCCCGTGCGGTGGTGCGCCTGTAATCCCAGCACTTGGGAGGCAGGAAACAGGTGGATCACTCTGAGTTGCATAGTGAGACCCTGTAGAAAAAAAAGAAAAAAAACAGAGCCGGGCGCTGGGGCGCGGCCTGCAGAGCACGGCTCCTTCCCTAATCCGCCTCCTCTCTCTCTCCTCTTCCCGTCTGCCATAGGGTGAGCGGCTTTCCTCCATCCAGACCTCCCACCGTGTCACTTTGGTCTGACACCGGCCAGCGGTGGGCTGAAACTTCTCCAAAAGGTGAGCCCACATCAAACTTTCGTCCCTCAAATTGTGTCAGGTGTTCTGTCCCAGCGATGAGAGAGCTGTTGTGGCAGCTTGCATGACAAACACCCAGCCCAGCGGACTGGCTCGGTGCACTTCTGGGCACGACTGGTGGAGCGACAGGGCCACCCACGCCAGAGGTGCCACGCAGCCCATGGGCTTGTAGCCTGGATGGCAGACACAGGGAAGGAAGGAGGAAGTCTTGCTTCTGCGTCTTCGGAGCAGCTCTGGTCTTCGCTGTCGCCTTTGGACGCCCATCTTCACGCTTCTGGGGAAGAGGCTTCAGCCTTCCAGCTCAGGCTCTTTGGCTTCCTGACTCTACTCCTATGGGACTTCGCAGGGTGCTCCCACTACCCCGAGAATGGTGCAGTTGACTCAAGAAACACGGAGGCTGGGCCCTACAAATACTTATGAGCTGTATAGAAAACAGGTTAGCATGGGCGGGGCACCAAATGTAGGGATCTGTTGGTCTTACTGCCAATAGTTCTACCCTAGAGAGACACCGCAATAGGAATGAGAAAGATAGACAAGAGGAAAAGCTGGGCTAGGTGGTCGCCCGTCTGCCTGATGGGCAAGACTAACTCAACCCACACAAAAACGATCCTTTATTTATACTTCTGCAAGGCTTGTATCACATGACCCAAGACTGCCCAGCGACTAATAGCTGGCCTGAACCAGGCAGGATGTTTTCCTGGGTGCTGGGGTAGCTCCTCTGCTTTAGGCCCTGAGGCCCAGTCCCACCTACACATACTTGATCAATTTCCTGGCTTCCTGCTGCTCCCAACAGGCAGCAGAAATAGTTCAGTGGACTAAGTGCCTGCTTAGGCAAGCGCAGGGATCCGAGTTTGATCGCTGGCACCACATACTGCACCTGGGTTGGCCACCAAAACAAGAGGATCATTGTGAGTTGGAGCTGCATAGTGAAACCCTGTATCAAATACGTGTAAAAATGAATAAAATAAAACACAGGTTAGCCTGTAGCAGCCACTCGGGGAATGAAGGTTTGGGGGACACCCCACACTTATCACCTGTATCCGCTCAGAATGTGGGAAGAGGGCAATGGAAATATGGAATTAATCACTGAAGCGGAAACTCACGTGGCTTATTTGGTTTTCTGTTGCTGTAACTGATTGCCACAGACTAGGTAACCACGGAGTGAAGGTTTGCTCAGCTGGTGATTCTGAAGGCTGGGATGTCCACGGCCAAGAGGCAGCGTTTGGGACTTTCTCTGCAGGCCCAAGGCAGGACAGCATGAAGAGAAAAAATCAGGCTGGCTAGCTGTGAGCTTTGCTCCTCTTCCTGAAAAGACATCCACGCAGCCAGGTGTAGTGGCACACACCCAAGCCCAGCACGTGGCAGACAGAGGCAGGAAGATCAGAAGTTCAAGCCCCACCTGGGAAACTTGGTGAGATTCTATCACAAATAAAAAGGGCTGAGGTAGTAGCTAAGAGAGTTCTGTCCCTAGCATCGCAAAAATAAAAAATGAAAATACATAAATAAGGGCTGGCCACATAGCTCAGCAGATTAAAGCACCTGCAAGCAGGTGCAGGGGCTGAGAGTTCAATCCCCTGCCATGTTGGCCCTGCTCCTGGGGAGCACTGAGATGGCGACTGAGACTGGGCGTGGTGGCCCTCACCTGTAATCCCAGCTCTTGGGAGTCTGATCTAGTAGTGAGACCCTGAACACCCTGTAGACCCTTTCCTAAAATAGAAAAAAAAGAAAGAAAGAAGGAAAGAAAGAAAGAAAGAAAGAAAGAAAAGAAAATACATAAACAAGATTGAATTAGGTGTGGTGATATCCCTATAATCCCAGGAAGGCTGAGGCAGGAGGATCTCAAGTTTGAAGCCAGGCTGAGTTATATAGGGATTTCCAAGTCAGACTGATCTCCATAACAATACCTTGTGTTGAAAAACCGAAATAAAACCAAAGAAAAATGTATTACAACATTATAGTAGTCATATATTTTCTGGTTGCTATTTGTATTTTCTTTTTCAGTACCAGGAATCGAACTCAGGACCTTGTGTTTGCTAGGCAAGCACTTATTCCACTGAGCTGTCTTCCTGGCCCCCATGTGTGCATTTTCTCATGTGTTCACTTACATAAACTCACATTCAGTTCCACCTCCTCCTTATTCCTATTTTAGCGCAAACTCTGGGAGGTGGACCTCCTGATTTAGCCTTTAGGTAGCGTGATATTGAGAGTGCAACTGAAATTTGAGGAGATCATATTATGACCTGTGGCCCTCTGTGTCTGGGGAAGGAGAACTTCTTCCTTCGAACTGTTAGGTAGAAGTATATGCTTCTTTTCCCTTTGGTACTGGGAATCGAACTCATGACCTTACACTTGCCAGGCAGGAGCTGTGCCACTGAGCTGCTACATCCCTGGCCCCTGAAATGTAGACTTTCTAATGTGTCGAGGCAACTGAAATGGGTACACAGGGCACATGTGGATGCCAAGTACCCCGCACCTGAACTGTGCCAGTGATCCATTCATTCACCTCGGCTTCTGTACAACCCTTGGCAGTGCTTTGGAGCACTGGGGAGGTTCTCTGAAGTATTTCTCATTCTCACGGAGCCTAGGCCTCAGGCTGTGTAGGAGCCACTGCAGGGTCCCTGCAAAAGGAGGGGGATTCTCCAGTTGGGTCCAGCTGGTGCTTGGGCTCAGCAGCCTTGGGGGTGACGACACCCCGTGGTGCTCTGCCTGTGCCCTGTGCCCAGCACACAGTCCTGGGTGACCTGGACACGTGGGTCCAGCACCTCGGTTCTGTGGTCTGCTCACGTGGACATTCAAGACTGAAGGGACCTAGCCAGGCGTGGTGGACCAGGCCTGTAATCCCAGCACTTGGGAGGCTGAGGCAGGAGGATCAGTGCGAGCTCGAGACCAGCCTGGGCTACAAAAGTGAGCTCAAGGCCAGCCTGACCTGCATAATGAGACCCTGTCTCAAAAAGAAAAAAAAAGATTCACTAAAACTAAAATCTGCTCCTTGTTTTTCTCTAGAATAGCCTATGAACAAGTTTTTTTCTCATTTTTTTGATGAAGGTTTTAAAAAAGAAAAGAGATGATTCAGGGGCTGGGGAGATAGCTTAGGGGCATAAGGACCTCCCTGGCAAGCAGAAGGACCTGAGTTCAATCCCCGGCCCTGTATGCTGTGTGCCTCAACCCCCTGGGAACACCGTGTTGGCCTGGATCCCCAGGCTGCCTTCTCAGCCAAGAACCCTGGACCTGCCATGCTGGCCCCTGAACTGGGCATGGTGGCCCACATCCATAAAAGAAAGAAAGAAAAGAAAAAAGAAAAAATCAGAAACAGCCAAATGGTACAATACTTGTACAAGGGGAAAAAATTTCCTGTATAGCAAAATTAAAAATACACTTTTACTTAGACATTTCACCTTAAAAGTGCACCTTGAAAATAACTACAGGGCTGGCGAGATGGCTCAGCAGTCTAAAGCGCCTGCTTAGGCAAGCTTAGGCAACCACAGGGACCATGGTTCGATCCCCAGCACCACATGCTG
>PVKN010008810.1:0-24595 GCA_004027915.1 Capromys pilorides | reverse complement strand
TTCTTCCTCTTTCCCCACTCCCTCCTCCTCTTCCTTTTTTTATTCCTTTATTTCATTTCAAAAAAAAATTCATTTCACAAAAAATTCAAAAAAATTTCATTTCAGAAAAAAATATCAAAAGATTAAAATGAATTTGACAATTATTAATCTGTATCAATTGCCATGTTTACCCTAGTTCAAGCTCACGGCCATCTCTGCTAAAACACGAGTGCTCTATTTTATAACACTCCAAGTAAATAAATTAAAAGTTTAAAATTATGAAACTGACTATAAGAAACAAAACAAAGCAAAAGAAAAGCCTAGAAAGATTTCTTCTTAGCTTTCTCAAGAAAGACCTTTCCCTTTTTAAACAATTTACATGATGTTTTATGGTCGTTTTAGAAGAGAATTATAGTAAGTGGCACTCCAAGGGGGTTGTGTGAACCCACAAACCACTCCTCATAAAAACTGCTATAATTTTCCAAGACAGGACAATAAATTATTATACATAAGCCAATGCTAAATCACAGTGTGACCACAGTAACAAATACATTAGTTTTGTAAAATTAAGCATGATAAAGCTGACAAAAAGATGACAAAGAAGCTTCCTGCCAGAGTTCTCTCAGTCTACTCAGCACACAACTATTTACAGAAATTACCTCCATTTCTTCAGTACTTTGAAATACAGGTGCTAATCTAGTACCCACATTTTCTGCATGTAGTTCTTCAATTTTCAGTAACAGAATAATAAAATAGGTAATTTCAACTGTGGCTCAAATAAGACAATCGACCTACCTAAAGTGATTGCATTTTCGTTTCTAGTCAAATGTGAAGCTTTACGAAAGATTCTAAAGAAACTGTCAAGAGATGCACTTCCCAATTCAGACCACTAGGGACTAATTAATGCTCTCCCTCTTCAAAGGTGCCAATGAATAGCTAACAGAACTAACATCCTGAGAAAGAACAATGTATTCCCTTCTACATAAGAGAGCTGAACTCTGATACTGCTGAGAAGATCCAAACACTATTTAGAAAAAAGTGATGAATGGGATTTTTAAAAGACTAAAGTGCGTGGTTCTGATGGCATGTTTAATCAGTACCTTCCCTGAAAAACTCTCCACTTTCAGTAGAATTATTAGACATTAACTTTGAAAATCAATTCTAAAACTGCGCTTTCCTAACTTGAGGGTGGAAGGAACTGTGATATCACACTGATACAGCACATCCAGCCTGCCTAGGACAATTCCCTGTAGCCGATGGCAGCAGCTCATTGCTAAATCAAGCATAGACTGAAATTAGAATCCCTGAGGAAAGCCAAAATATCCATAAATGAATATCATCTACAGAGTGCTATCTTATGATACAGTAATAATGATAAAATGAAAAAGCATTTCTACTTAAATCTGTTAGTAATTACACATTCTGGTCCCAGAGAACTATTCAAAATATTTGCAGCACTCCGTGCAAATAAAACACTGGCAAAAAACTGGAATGAAATAATATAAAACCTAGAAACAAGGTAATTAACAATAACAAATTTTACTGCATTGTAGATTCTTAAGTTAAAAGTAAACGCCTATTTTTAGAACAACAAACTATACTGAACTTTACATAGCATTTTTGCACAGAGATCGAAGTTCCCAACTCTTTCTGACAGGGTGCTGTTAATTACCATTTCAAACTTTCAAGAGACTATGGCAATGATTCAGTTAAATCTGCTAACATATCACACTCAAATATTTGTTCTTTCCTTCCACACATACACACAATATATAAAGTACTAAGAGTAACTGTACAATAGTAAGTTGAAGAAAAAAAAGATGAATACTTGAAGTGTACACTTGTCAAATCCTTTCATATTAAAATGCACTTTAAAAACTTGCTTTTAAATCAGACTTTAAGACATTATTTTATTTTTTATTTTTAAGACATTGTTCATGTTATTAGATATATAGAACCAACAACAATGTTTAAGCAGCAAGCTACTAAAAATGAATCCATTTCTCTTGGATTTAAATACAATTTTATATCACAAAATACATCATCACATTCGCTTAGCTAGCTTCTACGTTTATTGAAAATGCCTCCAATATACTTTAGGTCCCGCAGCAGAGCCTCCGAAACGGAGTCTGCAGGAGAGAGAAAAAAACACAGTTTCCCAAAAGAAGACTATGCAACAAAATACAGTTCCAAAATAAATACATCTCCTCAAAACAACAAAACTGTTTTCCACATTAATCAAACACTCCTGCTTTGTGAAATTGATCTTTCAGAAAACAAAGATGCTCACACATCAAAGATATGCAGCTAAAATGATCTCTAAATTTAAAAAGAATCCAATGGTCAAAGCACAACGTACAATTTATCTAGTCTTACAAACAGATTTGCAGAATCTTTGCAGACAGAAAATAGCTTAACTCATCCATCGGAAGCCAGCCTGGCTCCTCCTGCGCTTGGCAGAAGCTTGCCTACCCACTGGCCTGCCCTTCCACTCCACCTATCCCACCGCTCTTACTAGACTTTAACCTAGGAGAATTCAAAGGTCTGTCTATAGTAAAATCTATATAAGCAAAAAGAATTTACTGAATCTCCTTTTACTCCACAGCCTGGTTTCTTCTAGGTCCCTTCACTGACATTTCTTGGGCCCCACAGCATGGGGTACAGGCTGATCTGCATGGCTGGCTACACAGACGTATTACGAAGCCTTTACAATTGACCACACAAACACAATACCACAATGTAGGTCATCTTGTGTGCTCAAATGCCAAAGCAAAGCTTATGCGTAAGGAAACTACAGACATAAATCTGCAAGGGTAGAATTCCACCCAATGATCCTAAAATTATTTCAAGGAATCAGTCTCCAAGAATGCATCATGAAATCAGAAGAGCCAAACTAAGCTTGGGGGCCGGGAAGAGAAAGAAAGAAAATGAAGTGCTTTACCAGAGGCAGCAAAGGTTTCACCAGTCATTATATCATTGAGAGGACTCAAACTACAGATGAAGTTAGATACAGAAGATTGTAGAAATGGCATTTAAAATTATTAACTGATCAAAAATTTGTAGTTGTCATTAAAAAAAATACAACTTAGCAATTCAGTTCAGAAAGAAGAATATCCCTAGGAACATACACATCTGTTTAATATTACAAGCCAACTGTCAACATCCTAAGTGAAGTTTTAATTTAATATTTTTTCTTTCTTGATGTTTTACCTTTAATCAATGCCTCATGAGAGTATCAACTTTCTATAAGAAACTGTTAAATATAAAGAAATGTTATTGTAGCATGTTTATAAAATCATAGTTCGAGAACTTTTTATTTTTCCAAAGCCTGACCACAACTTAATTATCTGCAGGACATTCCAGGCTCACAATTGCAAGCTCCAGTTCCCAAGCAATTTTAAACAATATCTACTGTACAGGACAGAGGGTACACAAAAGACCACAACATGGTTTTATTTCCAAAAGTCAGCATTAGGCCTTTTAGACATGGTTTTTATTTTCATTAAACAATATTTGTTTCCTCACTAATCATTAAATGGTTTTCATCACTATCGCCTGCTTTCCTTTCACATGTCAGTTGCTAGCATCAGTGTTTGTGTTCACAATAAATAAAAAGTGACCCACCCAGTTATTTAAAAATGAACACACACGATGTCTAGTTCAACGAGTGTTAGGGATTTGGCAATGTACACACATTCCCAATACTGTTCTATTTTAATCTACACACACACACACAAAATCCTTAATGGAATAATAGACACTCTATAACACTCTCCTTTAAATTAAATTTAAACTTCGAGCCTGCTTATGTTATTGTGGGCATACAGATCTAATCAGTGGTTCAGGACAGTTACTTGGGAAACTGGAAGAGGAGTAAGACAGACAGTTCATATTCCTAACCCTAATGAAGAGCTGAAAATACTGCCAATTTCTACAGACAGATGAGGAATAAGTGGCCTGATTTAAAGGAGTGTATGGCAGAAATGGAATGAAATGCATGACAGTGACTAACAGCATCCTACTACCTTAGGAATGATTCTAAGAAGGAAAAAAGACATGGAGGAAGGGAAGGAGGGAGGAATGGAGGGAGGGAGGGAGGAAAAAGTTGTAGGCTATTAAGAATTAGGATCAATGTAAAAATGTGAAATGTAGGAAAAAAAAACTAGAAGATAAAATCAATAGCTAGTAAAAATACAGAGTCCAACAACAGAAAACCTATCAAGAAGTCAGACACTTGCATTGTTGTACTGAAACCACAAATTTTTAGAAGAGCAAATTAAGTCTAAAGAGCCTAATTCTGGACTTGTATTAAGTGGCCCTGGGTGTGTGACCACAGAAACAGACAGGAAGGCACAGATGCACGGTAGCTTAGGTGTCAAGCACATAATCTTCCAAAATGAGGTAATACTTTCTTGTCAGGACATAGAAGAAGAATTTTCCCATTATCAGTCACTAGGAGAAGATTCAGGCCAGAATCTGCCACACCACAAACCATCCTAGTGACATTAGTGCCACTTGGCAGGACCTAAATACTTAACTTCTCCCTTGGCCTCTTATCATCTGCCAATCTCTCAAATGTTCTTTCCGCAAGGGTTATTTCAAAACCCGCTTTTCTTCTCATCTGAAATTCCCTTTGGACAACCTCACTCTCCTTTTGGTTTCAACCACCACTACCTGCCAACATCTTCCCATCTCGGCTCAGCAACCTTTCCTCTTGTCCAGTTATGTCCCTACACTGACCTGAGAGACAAAGGTCCCTTGGAATTCAGCAGATACCTCAAAACTTAACCATCCACACTTTCACTTATAATTCAAACCTCAAAGTCATCGATAGTCATTGACTTTCATCTCTCACCTCTACCAAGTCTCAAATGTATCTTCACTCTCTCGGTCCTTTGGTCACCAGTTTAGTTCAAGTCCTCTCTCAGACAGGCCTAGATTTGTCACTGTATCAGCTCACCTGGTCACCTTCTTTCCCACCTCTGTAGAACCCACCAATGGCAACAGAAGGACCCTTCCAAAATCCATGCTTAATCATGCCAGCCTCTGCTGAAGCTTTCTGTGTTACCACAGCCTACCGGATGATGCCATTCCTTTCGCATTGTAGGACAGTCCTATTTTGCCTTTCTCCACTCAGATGAAAATTCACTTCTCAGGTGCATCCTCCCCTTTATCAACTCCCACTGAGTTTTTCACGCCCACCTGCGTCCAACTTTGATACAACACTTATACAATGGATTTAATCTGCCTTTCAATCTGTCTTTCCTAGACTGAGTTTCTCAAAGTTACAGATCATCTCACTCATGTTTGTATGCCCAGTACCAAGCTGCATGCTAGGCACAGAGAGGATGTTCAAACACAATGAGCAATTACGAGTGAGACAATGAAGAATTCATTCTCAGAGACATTCTCAGTGCAAAGTAATACTAGTAATCTCTAAAGCAGAGTAAGGGGCATATGTGTGAATACAGTGGACATCTCTTTTCAGTAAGCCATATGCACTGCAGCACTCTTCTAGGGAAAGGAGCTCCCAAGTTTTCTTTGGGAATCATCTTTTCCCAGTTCCCAGACATGTGTTCTTGGTGGAAGGGACTTGCTGCCTCAGCTAGAGAGTTGGCTTCTCTGGAGACTTCATTAAGCAGAACATCTTCCACTTGAACCAATGAGAATGACTGAACCCCAAGATTTGGATGGGTCCACAAGGAAGCTTCTTTTTTTTTTCTTCTGTATTTAGGACAGGGTCTAGAGGGTCTCACTAGGTAGATTGGACTTATAGTGATTCTCCTGTTTTCAGCCTCCCAACTGCTGGAATTACAGACATGAGCCACCACATCCACTCTCAATCGTCATCTCAGCATGCCTACTCCACTGAGCTATCAGGCCAGCCCTAGGAAAATGCCTCTTTGGATGGGGTGGGGGTAATATGAGAACATCAGCTTTGCAAACGCCACAGTTCCTTGGATAGTACAAAGCAAGAGCTTCTTAAAGGAAGTACCAACACTTTGATTAGTAGAACAGAGGGAAAGGAAAACCAGGTCTTTGGTGACTCTGTTTGGCCCATCAAGTCCAGCCATGCTGGAGGTAAAAAACACCAGTAGACTTTCCAGTGATATATATATATATATATATATATATATATATATATATATAATTCTTTGATAACTTAAGCTAATTTGCATTGGGATCTCTGTAGCTTGTAACCCTAAGAGTCCTGAAAAGCAGGTTAGCTTTGTGGGAAGAAAAGCAAGCTACACGTTTGAGGAAATGCTTCGAAAAAGGAAACAAATACAAACAGCAAGTTAAACTGATAGAATATGAAGAGAAAAAAACATAAAAAAAGCTAACAGCATAAGCCAAAGCGCAAATAGGAGAATGCGATTCATGATGTGAAAAGAAATGCTTCCCCTCCAGACAGCATCAATCAAGCCCTTATGGGGTGTCCTCTGGTACATTTATGAAAAGAATAAAGTTTTATAAAGAGTTAGAGAAAGAAATTAAAAAATAACAAATGCTTCTTTTTAAAAGGTTGAAGGAGGGAAAAAAGACTTTGGGGATAATTTAATCTGGGGAAAGCAAGTCCAAGAGGCAATTTAACTTGTTGAAGGGTTATTTATAAGAGGTGACTAAACAGCTGTTCTCCAATTTCACAGGGAAAAGAATGAGAGGAAATTGTCTTAAATTTCAGTATGAAGCTCCAGTGCTTGAGGGAGGACTGTTGACGAAAAAGGCCAAATGAAAACTGGGCTTTTACAGCTTTTAGAAGACAGAAAGTTGTCTGTGTTAATTCTTTTAGTTTTAGGTCAAACAACTAAACAAGTATTATTTATTCCAATACCATGTGATGAAACCCTCCTATGGGACAGCCTCTCTGCTCGGCTGTACCGTACCAAGATGAGCAAGCTACGTGGGCGCCTGTCCTGCTAAGGCCGCATCACTAGACCCAAGAACCACTGTCGGGAACAAAAGCAAACATCAAGATGGAGTCTTATATTCTCTTTGCTCAATCCCGTGCCCCAAAGCAAATAGTATCACAAGGGAGACAATGCAGTAGGGCTTTTCTAATAACACCTAGAAAGTCAAGCCACACAGAACCATTAAACAACATAAAGCCCTAGTACAAAGGATGTCAATGGTCATATATAGTTCTTTAACGAACAACACCAGCAGTGAACGGTGACTTCAAAAGGTGACTGCATGGAATAGGTGCTTTTCAAAATAAGCAGAACCTGAGAAAGCGAAGAGCCACTGGCAGTTCAAACAAGAGGGCAAGAAAGTTTGGCCAAAGGAGGAGGGATGATGGGGTAATGTGCAGCTTAAGACTGGAAAAGTGGGTAACTTTGCTTTAGAGAAACCTGTGGACACCAACCAAGGAACCGAGAATACCTGCATAGAAAGGTTCTGACCCAAGGCAACTCAATGAAAGCAGCATTTTGTGCAGGGCGGTCTGGCTAGAGTGTCTAAGGTGGAGGGCTCAACCTTATCACACCAGGGCGGCTTAAGACAGGACTACAAGGCGGTGGTCAGGGGAATGGAGGAGGAGGAGGGGAGGCACAGGCACTGTGCACTGCAGCGCACAGGAGGCACTGATTCACTGCACTCACTTCCTCATGTTTGCACTGTGCTGTGACACCAGTGGGACCAAGCGCCTGTCCCCTTGTGCATGGTCTTTACCTGAACAGGAGAGGCCAGGAAAAGGGAACATATCTGAGTCTCACACACCTGCGGCTGTCAGTATGAAGGCACTGACTGCCAGAATTTTGTTTACATATGCTGGAACAACATCAAAATATAAAAATGTAAATAGAAACCAATCCTTCCATCTACTTGACATGCAACATGGGAGCCACGGGTTCCACTGCCAGTTGGTCAGTGGACAAGTAGAGAAGTCTGCTTGCATGGACTGAACTGTGCCAAGCAACAACTATTACGTTTTCTAAAAAAGACAGGGTGGTTTTTTTTTAGGACTGAAATGTTTCCAGATTTTTGTCTTTTAACGTAACTGAGATATACTCACAGATTTCCAATCACTTACTCACAGACAGGTATTCAGAAGCTTTCAGAAAATTCAGCACCTCTCCTTGGTATCTCTTTTTTTCCTTCCTTCCCTTAATTTAATTTTGATTTAACTTCCTCTTGTCACTGCTTGCTTACAAATCCCGACCTGTGTCTGGAGTCAATTAAGGATATAAAGTGCCCCACCACGCCTTCATATGGAGACCCATTTATATATATTTTCTTATTTCAAGAGGTAGAACTAAAAGCCTGTGACTCCAACAGCTTCCAACCAACCATCACATTCTATGCTTCTCTACAGAACTAAGAAGACATCAAACTATGCATTTTGCAGTAATATTTCCTTTCTACCTGTATAAAGATGAATTGTGCTTTGGGAATTTACTTATAAAAAAGGCAGAGTGTGTGTAATAAATGCTTAATAAAAATAACATTTAAAAAATCTTTCTATTTAAAATTAAATGTAATTTCCTCGTTACTTTAATGAAACCCCTTAGAGCTGAAGTACTTAACTAGTCTTTTTCACATGAAGTATGCATTATATAATTCCCTTGTAATATTAGGCACATAAACTGTCCACTGACAATAAAAATACACATTTCCACTAAAACAAAAACTTGAGAAGGACACAGTAGTTTGATTCAGAATCTAATAATGGGTTACAGATTCCACTTCAGCTCAGATTTATAGTCAACACGTCACAGAACTATTTACCACCTCTAACCTGTCAGGTTATACTGGAAGAAAAGTATGAACTGCTACATCACTGAAGAATACCGTGCTCGAGCCCAAGATACTCGACTTTCTCTACTGAGATGCTGAATCAGAAATGGAAGGAAAGAAATGTATCTCATTCAACTACCACCTTAAATAGAAATGTAGAGATGAATAAGAGTTCTGGCCTTGGGGAAGATTTCCTTGGTCACTCACTATCTTTGAGGATCGCCCCTGAATGGGGCTGCAGTGAAGCCCTGTCCACTGCTAGCTGGCACTGCCCACTGGCTAAACGCACCCTACCTCACAAGCTGCCTGATGTACAGGGGGAAACCTGAGGGTGGTAGGTAGTCACTTAATTCAGCTGTGGGGAGCTGATGCAAAGAATCTACCCAGCTTTCAAGCTTACCCTTCTCTGCGAGCCCTCCCTCTTGCTCTGCTGAGGTCCCCCAGTACTGAACCCCACTGGAAGCCAGAGGGCAAGAAAGCCTCCATGTAACCCATAAGGATCAGCTTTCTGGGGCAAGAGCACATTGGAAAGGCCAGGGTAGATCCAGAAGGGCAAGAGGTGCCATAGCACACATCTGCTGTGGACTTCTCACACCGAGCTAGTTTCAGCACAATCGCCACCCAGGCCCTTACACTCCGCAGTGTCTTAGGTATGTGCATCTAGTTTGCTTCTCTCTCACTCCTGTGTGAAAAAAAAAATGTATGGATCTACAGAGGCCTGCTGAAACACTGCCTTTTCCATGAAGTCCCCTTTCACCCTTGCCCAGAAGCAATCTCTCTATCCTCTGAATACCCAAAGTCCTCTTTCAAAGATTTCTATAATTACTCCTGATGTGTCTGAGACATGACTTTGCTGAACACTCCCTGACAAGAGTTTTTAGCTACTGTTTAACTGTAAGTTTCCCACTAGACTACAGTTACATGGAAACAGTGATTTTTTTTAATCCATTATTCTTGCTTCATCTCCAGAGCTAAAAAGAGTGCATAGCCAATGGTAGATGCTCAAAAAAACTGTACTAACATTACTTCTACAGTCTAAGCATATTAATGGTGAGATGAAAGGCTTATTCATTCTTCTATCCTAGAGTGATCAAAGTGCCTCTTTTACTACTAGGAGGACACTCAAGGGACAAACAGATAATAAAGTAGCGTCCATTTCACGAGTATCTACAAGGCCCCACACAGGAGACTCACAGCTTCCTGCACGGCACTTCGCCCAAACCTCAAAATGATGCTAAACGTGGTACAGCAGGCTGCATCTTTGTGATCGAGGCCTTCTACCCCAATGCTGAGTGCCTCACAGCAAGGGCCTACCCAGAAGGAACCTGCCTTGCTCACTGAAGGGCCCTTCTCCAGGGAAGCCGACATCCAACAGTGGCCAATGCAGTAAAAAAAAAAGAAAAAAGAAAAAAAAACCTGGCCCTTGGGATGGACTGGGCAGTTCTAAAAAGCCATTTTTACCTCAAAGGCTCTCCTCAGCATCTTAAAAGCAGAAGAAAATTACACTTCTTCAAAAGTCTTTATCTGTAAAGTAGGTCTCTTTCTTTCTCATGACTAAGAACTAAAATACAAATCTTTTCCCTTTTCTCCAAAAGCATACCTTAACATTACCTATAAGAAATGTATTGTTTCTAGATAATTATTGATAAAGCAGAAAGATAGAAATAAAAGTTTTGCTGGGAGGTTAAAAAAAAAAAAAAGAGGGTGCTCAATAGTAGTACTACTGTCCCCAAATCCAGTCATACTGTTTCAGAGATACATGCAGCATATGTACCAAAATATACCTCTAAAAAGCAGGTGATGTGTCAAACACACCCTGGAGCAAACCACTAGAGAACTGGCCCATACACGAAGAATAAAATAAAACATAACAGAAAATAGAAAGGTGGGTCTTTCTGCAAAAGGGAGGGAGACTAAGAAAGAGGTGGGAAGGGAAGAAAAGAGTAAAGGTGGGTCATGTACAGGCACCGGCCCCATGCGAGGAATCGTCATTATGTACTGCAAACATGTGCTAATGAACATTCCAGCAACACCACAGAGCCGTTGCCACCACACTGCACAGGACTCACCAGGAGCGTGCAGAGGCAGTCAGCAACTGCGGACACAGCACACGCTCAGCCTTACTCCTCTCATGGCACCAGGGACATCACAAGGAGGTGACTCAAGTCTTCAGTTTCTTCACAAATAGAAGAACCTAACTTGCAAGAACAATCAATGAATTGCAAAGCTGTTAAGCACAGGGCCAGGTAGAAGTGTTCTACAAGTGGTAGCTATTATTCTCGTTTATTATTTTTTAGAATGACAACCAGAATGCTAAGACAGACATAATACAACATTTGTGGATGATTTTCCCGTTAGGTTAGCAAAAGTCTGAATCAAACAATCTAGCCAGTTACAGGAAAATTACTCCCTTTACAAAAGTTTTCCCCAGACTTCCTTTCGACAGGGCCTCTCTTCACTGTGCATTTAATATATAATTAGACACTGCTTACTTGTGACATTTTTCTAATCAAAAGCTATTCATTCTTCCCCAGTTCCTACCGTAACAAGTAAAAACTCATCTGCTAGGAGTTTTGCTTATTTTGTTTGCTTTTCATCTCAAAAGTAATATGTGCTCATTAAAGAAATTCTGGGTGACAGAAGCATGAAAGGAAAAAAAAAAAAAAGATCACCCAAAGTCCCATTACTTAAAAGTGGCCATGGCTGATACTTTGGTATATTCCCTTCTAGTCAGTACTTATACACTGAAGGTTCTTAGTTTTGTAGACATGGTTTTAATTTTACCTGGTATGGAAATTTTTAATATAATATGATAATATAAACAATTTTTTGTTGTCACAGTGTGCTTTCCGGTATGCCACAGTTACCTAATAACTTCTCCTAACCTTAAGATAGTGCTACAGTATCTCCGCGTAAAGGAACGGCTAGAAGCCACCAGCACGGTCATCACAATTGCTATTAACGCAGCTGCTGCAATTTTTAAACTTAGAAAACCTTCCACTTTTAGAAACTATGTCAACATTTTTCATTTTCATGAGTTTTGCTTCTTTAGAAATCTATTTTAATGTGTAGTTTATACCTTGAGATAAGGACAAAAACAATCCTTTTTTTTTTTTTTTTTTACTCAAAGCACTAATTTTGTCCAAACCACTGAATAAACTTCCTTTTCTAACTGATTTACAAAATGTACACACACACACACACACACACACACAGTTGGCCTACTAAATTTTAATGACCAACTCATATATTTATCATCTTTTGGCTTTAAAATATTTTACTGTCTAGTAAGACCGGTGCCCCCACATACTAATGCATACACCATTCCTCTACTCTATTTAAAAAATCAATTAGCTATTGTCATGCATATTTTTAAAGATGAATTTCATAACTACTTTCAGATTCCTCTTGGAAAAATTCCCCTGGAAATTTGATTAAGCCTGTATTAAATTTACAAATTAAGAATAACTCAAACCTTTGCAATACTTTTTTCTTCCCTTCAAAGTACGTTTCTCCTTCTGATAATGTTTCTGCTTCTTCAAGTCTTATATATCTATGAAAGTATGTATACCCTGATAGTTCAGTGGACTAAAGCACCTGCTCAGGCAGAGTGCAGCGGCTGGGATTTGATCCCCAGTGTGCTGTGCTGGCCTCACTCCCAGGGCACCCTGAGACGGCACTGAGACTGGGCGTGGCGGTGCGTGCCTATAATCCCAGCACTTGGGAGGTTGAAAACAGAAGGATCACTATGAGTCCAATCTGTGTAGTGAGACCCTGTATGCCCTGTCCTAAATACAGAAAAGAAAAAAAAAAGATAAGAAATTTTATATTTTTTACAACCTGGTTATTTATATTTCTTTTTAAGGTTATTACTAAAAGGCCTTTTTGTAGGTACTCTACATGTTATCAGCATATTTTAATTGGTCACTGAATAGATACAGGTCCACGCCTATTCACTGACGGTTGTGTGCTTATTTGTACCAAAGCTCTGACTCTTCTGTAACTATGCTGAAAAACGCGTCCCTATTTTTACAGCGCCAACCAAGAGGCACCTACAGCCCAGTGAGGCTACTGTCCTCTCTGCCACTGAAAAGCCCCATGCTCTCCTAGCCCCTACCCGAATGCAGCTCTCCAAACCTCTGCCCCCAGGCACCCGTTCCCTGACAGTCTACCCATAACCACTTTCCATACTGTAATGGCTTCCACTATGTTCAATACTTCCAAATAACTGGCTGATAATTTTTCTTCTTGTTAATATTATAACACCCATTGTTTTCTATTTAAGAACATATTAAGACAGAAAAACTGCATTGATTTGTTTTTGGTATTTATTTTTATATTAAGAGGCTGGGATAAGGTTGAGACCATCATGGTAAAAATGTACTGTTTAAAATAGCAACTCCCCATCTCAAAAAGACAAAAAAATAAAATAAAATAGCAACAAACTGGAAGTCCCAGAGCACACCAGCTACCACAAAAGGGCAGGGAGCACATAACTGCATGCTGGCCCTCTCTGGGGCACAGAGGCCGAGAAGACAAGGCTACGAGTGCACACTGACACAGCCGTGAGCGGTCACTCTTGTCCGCATGCTCGGACACCTCAGTGAGGATGGTTCCTTCAGTTTTCATTAAAACTTTTTCTGTATTTGTTCCTTGATTAGGATGACTGGATAAACCAATAAAACAAAACCAATAATACTCATCACAACTAAAAATATAATCCTAAAATTCATATGGAAGCACAAAAGACCTAGAATATCTAAATAATTCTGAACAAAAAGAGCAAAGCAGGAGGTATCACAATATCCAATTTCAAATATACTACAGAGCCATTATAACAAAAACAGTTTGGTACTGGTATAGAATCAGATAGGTGCCAACAAAAGAGAATATAGAACACAGAAATGAACCCACATTGCTGGTTCCAGAAATAAGGTACCCAAAACATATAATGGTGAAAGCCTCTTTAACAATTGGTAATGGAAAAACTGGATAGTCATAAGGTAGAAGATTAAAACTAGATTCCTGCTGCTCATTTTATATAGATAAAATCAACTCAAAATGAATCAATGATCTAAATTTAAGAACTGAAACACTGAAACTGATAGAAGAAAACATAAGAGAAACATTTTCATCCAAAAGCTTGGAAGTAATACCAAGAAGTGACACATGGACTTGCATCAAATTAAAAGGCTCCTGCTACAGCAAAGTAAAGAGTGAAAACACAGCCTAGAGAATGGGAGGAAATATTTGGCAGCTACTTTTCCAACAGAGGACTAAAATCCAAAACACATTAAGAATTTAAAAAATCAACATAACTATAGCTGGGAATGGAAATCAGTGTGGAGGTTTCTCTAAAAACTAAAAATAGAACTACCACACAATCCAGCTATGCTACTCCACAGTATATACAAAAAGGAATTAACCAGCATACTACATAATTTCTTCACAGTTAGGTTTATTGAGACATAATGCACAATAGTTAAAGTTACAGAATCTGCCTAGATAACCTACCAGTAGAGAAACAGACAAAGAAAATGTGGTATATATACTCAAAAGAGTATGATTCAGCCATAAAGAAGAATTAAATCATGTCATCTTCAGGAAAATGAGTGGAACTGAAGATCATCATTTTAAGTAAAATAAGCAGACTCAAAAACTGAGTCTCATGTTTTCTCTCATATATAGACTCAGATAGGAACAAGAATGACAACATAAATGTTGAAAAAAAGACCTGGTAGAGAAGGGGAAAGGGTTCAGGCAGAGAGAGGAGAGGTGATAGGAGTCATAGCCAAGGTACCTTTTATCAAAGTATGTTATGCATGTATGAAAATATCACTGTGAAACCCATTGCTTGGCATAATTAACAGGCACTAATGAAAGTATCTGGAGAATTACACATCCAAACTCTAATAATAGTTATTTTTTTGGCTAGTAGTACTAAGTGAGAACTTTGTTTTCTTCTTCTCTTTAATGTACACAGTACTTTTATGATCAGATTTTCAAAGAGTGTCCTGCTGGTAACAGTCCATTGTGAGTACACAATCACTATTAAATACATTTATAAAAACATACCAAAAGCCAACTTTGAAAACACTCACTTTTTTCATTTAGGTGAAAAATTCCAAGTACTGCGTCTAGGGACTTGAGGAAATATTAGGCAATGAGTATCTTTCAATGCAAAGGTGCATTAAAAAAATCCTGTATGCTGGAAACTTTAGGAAAAGCACTGAATCATGACACTGTCCTCTTAAAGGTCCTTAGGGATCATTTCATCAAAGTGCCACATTCAATAAAAACACTGGGGCCCAAAGAGGTTACAGTTCAAGACCACAGTTAATTATTAGTAAAGCCCAAAAGTATTTGTAAATAAAAACCCATACTTTTTAATTCCTTTTTCAATAAAGATGCACTGCTGCCTATAGCCCAACTTGTTGCGGGAGAAGATGTACAAAAAAAGGCAAATGTTCGTTTTTAACAGTTTTTTACCACTTGACTATAAACTGGGCAGAAATGTGTGGAAACTATAAAAACATCTCTTCATTAAAATAGCTCATGAACTTCATGAGAAGAACACTTTGACAAACAAGCATCTGCTAGACTGTGATCAGTAGGAGGTGGCACACTCTAGTGTTTCCAGACTTTGAGAATCAGAAAGTCAGAAAGAAAAGTATTCTGATGCTTAAAACTGGAACTGTGGGGGCCAGCGAGATGGTTCAGTGGTCTAAAGTGCCTGCTTAGGAAAGCTCAGGCAACTGCAGGGACTATGGTTCGATCCCCTGCACCACATGCTGCGCCAGCCCCACCACCAGGGAAGGATGAGCAAGCCACAAAATAAATAAATAAAGAAACAAACAAACACAACAAGCAAACAAAATAATAAAAATAAAATTTTTTTAAAAAAAACTGGAACTGTGCTATAAGTTTTGCACATATAAGTTATTGGGTTCATTTAACACATCATACTGTCATTCCTCTGGTTTATGCACTTTATCACAAGAGGAATTTGGAAGATGTCACTTCCACAGGCAATTTTAAACCTCATGTGTTTTAAACATGAATCTTCTGTACCCTAAGCTGTAATTACCATTTGCAGACTTCAGTGATACTTTACCCACCAGAGGGAGCCCATATAGATTTCCACATAACAAGAAATCTCATTCACAGTACAATCAATATTGTACAATCATAACAATATTATATTTCTATCCCCAAAATGGAAAATTAAGAGATCAGGTTACAAAGTCCATAACGGAATTCCCTGACCTACAGCAGAGGCAAAAATGATTGATTTTCCAAAATTTGTCTCTTCCTGAGTATTCATCATAGCCTTCAAAATAAAATGACAAGCTGGTACAGTTATCCCTCTGAATCTTCAAGGGACTGGCTCCCGGATCCTAAAATACCAAAATCTAGATATTCAAGTCACTTACATAGAATGGCATGGTGTCTAAATATAACCTGTGTATGCCATCCCACATACTTTAAATCTAAACATTTTAAACACTTACAATACCTAACACAATGAGTATGCTATTAAATAGTTGCTGTATAGTTTAGGAAATAATGGAAAAGAAAAAGCTCTGTACATATTCAGTGTAGATGCAAGAGATTTTTTTTTGAAGAGAGGGACTCCTCTTCAATTCTCAGTTGGTTGAATCTGTAGACACAGAACCTGCCAATATGGGGGCCACAGTGGCTGACAGCTGCCCTGACAGATAGTTCCATCTCAGTATGTTAGATGAGTCTGATTCTTGAGCCTTCAAGATGAAATCAATTCCTGGACATGTCACTGAAAATGTCACAATGAGGGAATCTATTTCAGCAACTCAATTCTAGTAAGTGGAATACTTAATTGTCGATGACGTGCCAACCAGAAAAAGGGGACCACTCCAGATTCTTTTCGGGATGAAGGAAAAAAAATCAACAGACTATCCCTGTGAATCATGCTTCTACACCATGTGATATAACCATTACAAAAAAGATGACTTTCTTTTAAGAATGAAGAAAGTACCACTGAGAAGAGCAGCAGAGAATGGCACTGATCCAGACCCTCCTCAATCTCCTCATAACCTGCATTCAGCTAAAGCTGACTTGCCCAGAATTTTCCGCCACCATAAGGCCCACTCCAGTTTTTGCTGGACTTTGTGAGGCAAGTCTCAAATATCCATTCAGCTGTCTTGGCATATGATTTACTTGGCGTTATGCATTATGCCAAGTAAATACAAAGTATCTACTTTGTATTTAACTGCCTTCAGGACCCAAATGTGACAAAGTTGGAGGATTCCATGGGGTTCCAATTATGACTCCTCTCCAGGTTTACCAGGAAGCACTGCATTTACAGGCCATCCATCACACATTTCCTAATAGCTGTCCACTGGGCTTCTCAGACATGTTCTTCTTTGTTTAGAATTGAGAAGGTATAAGTAACTGGCACTTACCCTAACTGTGAAAAGATGATATTATTATGCTCTAATACTATTTAATTTTCCAACCAGAAAGCTTTCTACATCTTCTTCTAACTCCACTAATTAATTACTCGGCGCTTTGAATCTACATATAAATATTACGGATTGTATCTTCCTAATCCAAAAATCCATAACTGGGACCTTTTTAAGAACCACATAATGTAAGTGGAAAATTCCATATATATAACATCAGGTAACAGATTTCAGTTAAAACGTAGGTGCACTAAAAAGATTTTATAAAATTATCTTCAGATTACATGTTTAAGTATACTGTGTTTATATTTTGATTTCCAAGACATCTCCTTATTTGTACATAAATATCCCCAAATTCAAAGTTTGTAAAATCAAAAATATTTCTGGCTCCCTGAGTTTTGGAGAAGGGAGACCGAACCTTTGCCCACTTTACTTCTCCTCTCTTGTCTAACCCCAGTATCACCAGCTCCACAGCTCTCATCTGTATCACTTCCAATAGTCTCCTATCAGCTCTTTATCACATACTTGAAATCCATCCTCAATATTGCTACTGATTATTTTAAAACATGAGTATCATCCTTTCATGCCTCTGTTAACAGACCAGAACCCCAAATCCAAATTCCTTACCCTGTTGACAATGTTCCAACTAACTCAAGAGCTAACAAACCTTTCCTCTTAAGAGCCTGAGAGTAAATACTCAAGGCTTTGCTGGCCTTTGCAAGCTACAACATTGGTGCTGTAGCACAAAAACACTCACAGCCTGTTTGTTTACTTTCTCATTGCTGGGACAAAATACCTGAAATCCACAAATTTTATACACTTTTTTTCTTTTTTTTTTTGCAGTACCAGGGATCAAACTCAGGACCTTGCATTTGCCAGGCTGGTGCTTATGGCACTGAGCTACACCCTGGCCCCCTGACATCTGCAAATTAAAGGAGGAAAGGCTTATTTTTGGTTTAGTTTGTAGAGATTTCAGTCCGTAGTCCACTGCGTCCAAAGTAGGGCAGCATGGCAGAGGGCCATGGCAGAAGAGAAATAGTCCATGGGAGCAGAGCAGCCTTCACCTTTTTCCTTTTTATTCCACTTAAACCTCAAACCTACCACTTAGTGCCACCCACATCCAGGGAGGGTCTTTCCTTTCCAGTAAATCTATCACTACATTAAATTATAGAACTACATTAAACTAATCCAGTATCACCTAGCCATGATACAGTCGCTCCCCAAAGCCCCGCCTACGAGCACATGAAGCTTTTCGGGGACAGCTAAACTGAAACGCTGTTGGTAAGCACAACTTTACGTACAAAAACAGACAGTGGGGTGGATCCGGCCTGTGGGCCAGTGTTTTCCCCTCCTTTATACCAATCCAGAATAGCCTCAGGGCCTGGCATTCAGAACCTCCCCGAGACCTCATCCAGTTCGCAGCTCTTGTCACGCTGCTCTTGACTCTGTTCTCACAATCTCCCCACAGTGTGCACCCCTGACGTGGCTCACACTCTGCTCTTCACAGGAACGTGACGGATACTTCTCCTACATCCAGCACAATGATTTTCATTCTTCAAAGTACAATCTGATTACTCTATTCTTGCTATGGTTTCTGTTAATTCTCCCAAGAAGATTCAGTTATTCTTTACCTGTATTTTCAAAGAGCCAGAACATATGTCTCCTAGGTTTTTGTGCCTTCACAATGCCTGGCATACGTCAGATGTCCAATGCTTAATGAACAATGAAATAAATCAAGTACTGAATAAGTATAATTTTAAGAGCTGCAAGCCTTGTAAGTCTGGACAAAATTCAGAATTGTAGTCCACACAAAGAGCTCCCTACTAATATCATGAAAAGTCTCCAGCACTGAGTTTTGTTTCAGTATATACCCGGTCATTACAATCCATAAAAACACACCATCATGAACCTGGAGAAGCCTTGGCATGCATGAATTCAGCGGTTTTTTATAGTGAGTTTGAGTGGTGGATTCCTAAGGGATTCCTCAAGGAGAAGGTGGAAGGCTGTAAAAGGGTGGGCTGGCTAGTGAATGTGCCTTCCCTGTCCTTCACCCGAGCCTCAGAGAGGCAAACAGCACTTCTGCTCTCCCGCTGGTTCTACCGCAACCTCCAAAAGGCTTTCACTCCTTCCCTCATGCACTTTTTTTTCTCCCTTTCACAAGCAAGCAACGAAACGGCAAGGTAGCAAGTGGTTTGGAGACTAAAACTTAGAAGCACTGAAGAACAAACGGAGGGCAGACGGTGAAAGGGAACAATAATTATTCATATGGCTTCTTATAATATGTAGGTAGTGTTACGAGGTCCTAATAATTAGCTTTTAAGTCAAGTAGGTTACTATTAGATCCATTTCACAGAACCAGAAAATGAGACTCTCATAAGAGAGTGTGCCCAAGTTCACCCACACCTAAGCAGCACAGCCCACAATGGGAATCACGCCTCAGTCCTCTACTACTATGGTCCTCATTACTCTTATGACCCAAGTAAGTTAACTAATCAAGTTTCTACTGCAAAAAGGCACATTTATCACTACTTGAAATTGTTTAAATAATATAAATTCACCCAAAAATGTGAAATGGCATTACTGTCAGTTTGCAATTTAATGAGTTGGTAGGCATTTCAGTCACAATTGCTAGTATAAATTTAGCAAAATTGAACACAGAAGTTAAATATTTTTTAAAATAATTTTAAAAAATCAATCCTGGGTGGAGGAGATCAAGATTCAACACAACTTTATTAAACTTAATATAACATCTATAGCAATCCATTCAAATGCGAATCTGGCATTAGCCATATGTTTTGTCTAAAACAAAATAAGAAGAAACAAAAAGAAAATAGAATTAGGTAAAATATATCCTAGAAAATAACAACAACTCAACGAAGACATTTAACTAAAGGGCAGTACTATGACTTGCAACATTTCCTTACATCTGACAACCAAAGTGTCATGGACTGCATCTAGACAGCCCCCCAGAGCCTTACGCAGTCATCAGTGGAGCTTTGTGGAGGTGACCACATTTAGGGTATGTACTGCTGGGTCAAAATGTGATGCTGGGCTGACTGACAGTGTGGGGTTAAGATTAAGGTTGTAAGTGGCACTCGCCCTGAGGGCAGGAGCCTGGATAAGATACAAGAGACTGGAAGAGAGTGGTTGGTAGCTTGTTGCTTGCTGCTTGTTGCTTTCTGCCTGCCTGTGCTAAGAGGCCCCTCTGCCATGCCACCCTGCCTTGGAACCAGCCAATTATGGACCGAAACTTCTACAATCTATGAGCTTAAAAAACCTTTCCTTCTCTAACTTTGGGCATTTTGTGTCAGCAACAAAAACAGTACTAAGACACAAGGTTAAACTGAAATGAGAATATGTGCTTCTAGTATTGACCAGGCATGTAAGGAACCCAGGCCAAATGAAATGTCTGCCAGACTGTGGCAAAAGCACAGGATATCCATCACTGCCTCTCTGTTCTAATTCCCACAAGGAAAGAAGCGAAGTGCGAAGCAGCTGCAAGAAGAGGTAATGCACAATGAAGCTACAGGGAAAAATCAAAACTCCTCCACAGCAGGCACACTTTCCCCACGTCAAGAGGGGCTGTGGCCCCCACAACGTCCATGTCCCCAGCTAATCATGCGTCGAAGCTTCCCACATCATCACATAGCAGAACTGGGCCTTTCAATGACATACAGTCTAAGCTAGCGACAAACGCACAAAGATTATCTCACAAGTTTCAGACAAGTAGTCGTACTTGTGTAATGACCTCCAAGGACAGGGCATTCAGCACCCCAGAGTCCTGGTATGCTATCCACGAGGCCTGCTATTTCAACACACCCTAAACCATATTTTAACCACTCAGAAAGACTACCAACTGATCATAGGGTTCTACACAAGGCTTCACAACCAATCCCTGCTTCTCACTGCTACCACACTCAAACTCCCTCTCCTTAGGCTGGGCCCCAAGTTGGCACAGTGTTAATCAATCAATGATTCCCAAAACAGCACTCCAGAAACCAAAACTATGATCTCCATACCAAGGTTCTAGGGTTTCCAAAAGCTGAGCTCAGCTTGGATCTAACTGGGGTTATAGGGAAGGGAAATTCCCAATTTTCTTTTCTCCTATTTCTGAGGTCTCTCTCTGTGATTATACACACACACACACACACGATGCAGTTTCGTAAAAAATATTGATAAAAAAGCGATCAAAAAAAGGGACCACTGAGTTCGAACCCCGGTCCCACCCTCCCACCAAAAAAAGGGGATCATTTCATAGGTAAAGGACATAACACTTGCTTTAAAACTTGCTTACAGTTTCAGGGTTGAGACAACAATGAAGTCTCTTGAGTTCTCTAACACTACAAGGCCGAGTTCGATATCCAGAGTGACATACAAGGCCCTTCAAGATATCCCTGGACCTGACACTCCACTCTGTCTGAGTGTCCTACATTCCAGCCACAGTCAGAAGTTTCTTAAACCAACCTTGGTCAGACTGTTTCCTACTTTTCTGCACACTCATCTCTTGGCCTGGGACTGCCTTCCCCATTTTCTCTAGACTAGAACCGACTAGTCCTTTTCCAGGACTTATTTTAGGCATCTCCAAGCTTATCAAGCCTTCCCAGGCCTTCACTACATCCTCCTTTCTACCCTACACTACAACTGCAAGGCTTATTGCATTATTTTCATTTATTTCTTTCTTCTCCACCAATAATTTCACATTGTGTTACTATAAAACAGTGAAAATTAAAAGATGGGTGCTCTTGGATGTTTATCAGCAGACTGCATTTTTATGATCCAATGCCCTTTCAGGTGTTTGAATATCCTCTACAAACAGCCATTCGTTAATTCATTTATACATATAGTCCTTCAAAAATGCATATCTAAAAAGTGTCCATCATTGTACTACATGCCAAGCAGAGGTAGATTTACTGTGACATTAATGAAGGAGGCTTAAGCCTCAGGAGACTTTCACTTGCATCTTCCAAAGCTCTGAATCGTCTTTTCTGCGTGTGATTTTGTATATTCCTTTCTCAAAAAGAGGTGACAGATCTGACACAGTTTTATGTACCGAAGACACTTCCACCTACTCTTAGTGCCTAAGATACAAAATATATGCAAGACAGACCTCTCTGTCCCTTTTGGATTCTCATGTTTAGGGTGGAAAACAGACAGCCATATCTGTTCGTTCATTTACTGAATAATGGTTTACCAAGCAACGCTATGAGTCATGCACTCTGGGTGAAGCTAACACTTCCTGCTCTTAAGGCGGAGACAAACCAATGCCTGCTGTTTTCATGGAACTGAAAGCGGTTTAAGGGATGGTAATGGCGCACAGTGGGAAACATTATCTTAAACCTCATCTCAGAAGAACTGAGTCCCCTATTTTGCCTAGGTAGGCAAAGGGAAGGGCGAGTTCAGCAGAAGCTTGATTTTGAACTCAAAGAGTAGTGGGAAGAGGGTACAGAAGTAAACCCAACAGGCAAACGCAGGGCAGTCAGCGATTCCACAGTAAAAAAGGGGTTTCCCGAGACTCAAGTTTGCAGCGCTGGCGAGGCCATTACGTAACAAATTGACCCATGCAGTTCGTGAAAGATTTCCGAGTGCCTCCTTCCCTTCGGAACAAATCCGCTTGCCACTTTCCCAGTAACGCGTCCCTTCTCCTCAAAATAAACCTGTTCCTTTTGGTAGTCAGCTGTTGGCCAAATCAGGGGTTCCCCTTCCCCAGGGCGACGTCCTCCTCACGACGCGAGCGGGCAGGGTCTCGTGCCGGACCTGGGGTCGTGGTCCGGGATCCGCAACCCCTCACTAGTAACCCGTTCCCATAGCAACCAGCTCACCACTTCTCGGGCTCGGCTGGAGAAGTCACCCTTGGGCCGAGGGCTCCGGCGGAACAGTTCGTCGCGATTGCCATCGACCCCGCCGCCGACCGCCACTCCCAACGCCTTGTTCCGCGTCTTCACAGTCTTGACGCTGGCCCGAAACAGCAGAGTGATGTCCACTGCCATCGCGACCCGTCCCCACAGCCCCACACTTGCCGGCCCACGTCAGCAGCCGGCGACCGCCGCAAGGCCCAGGCAGCTGGAGGACTGTTCCGGCTCAGCACACCTCCGCCCGGCAACGGCGGTGAGAGAAGAAAGGTTCCGGGCCGGGCCGAGATCCCGCAGCAAGCGAAGAAACGTTCCGCCCTCGGCGGGCGCTCCGCGTCTCTGCGCGACGCCTACGCCGCACCGGTTTCTTCTCTCCGCAAACTTCGGCCTGTACCCGAGCTCCTGTGTAACTGGGGATAACAGCACGCGAGGGCGGCAGGATTGTTACCTTGTCGCGGCTGTTGGGCAAACTGGGCCCTGGCGTTTGGTGGCGGGGTGTGGAGGCGGCAGCCCCGACCTTTCACTTTGCGAACTCACTTTGCGCAGGAACCGAGACAGGGGCAGTGGACGAGGCCCATCTGGTTCCTGGGCGGCCAGAGACCCTCATCTCCGACCTCAGCCGCTCCTGTGAAGGGAAACTAGCGCTGTTCTCCGAGTTTATTGAGGGTTCAGTCAGAAGACGCGTGTGAGGTGTTCTGGCGTGGCCCGGCTTCTAGTAAGCGGTCAGTGAATTTTTGTTTTTAATTTTAGTGAGAAATAGCGATGAGACAATTTCAAAACAGGTGAGTAGGACAGTTACAATAATTAATACATTGCACATTGTTGCCTTCGTAGTATTCAGAGTACAAGATGCAGACCTGAAATCTTGCCTAAACACTATTAGTACAAATCTATCTTCTCATTGAACTAAGAGAAAGTAGTTGTGTATCTATCCTAACTATTTTGTAAATACAGAAGCCAGTGAATGTTAAGTTTCCGTTTATGAAGTTATTTATCAGCCTTGTTAATACATAGGGTGGAGAAGAGCTAGAGGTTATCTCTGAGCAGAGCTGGTGCCTGAGGAGGAATCTACCAGATGCTGGCAAATGTGGAAGCCACGTTGCTTATTGCTCGCCTTTTATTTGTGTTGCCAAATGTACCAGCTTGAGCCATAGTTATCTAAATGGACTATAAGTCAGCGATCAGGTTTTTCTGCATTTTTTGGATCATGGTTCAGTTTTAACTCTAGACCTATGTAAGTTCAAGTTCCGCCCCCCCCCCCTTTTTTTCTTAAAGAGACATAACTGGAATTGTAGAGATGTAGAACAATGGCCAGCAAGATAAAAAGTTACTTTCATAATAATACTAAGATGCTATTTGCCTTTTCACTCTCATAGAGTTGAGTTTTCCAAACACTCTGATTTGCAACACACTAAATGTTGGGCAACTGTCTTCTATTAAGCTTCACTTTCTTTTTTTTTTTTTAATTATTAATTTTTATTATTATTTTTTTTATTTCTTATATACATATTTTATATACACATGCATAGAACTTATAGTACATTTGCAGTAAATAGTGATTACATTAATCACAAGGCATTCCTTTTTTTT
>PVKN010008809.1:0-24597 GCA_004027915.1 Capromys pilorides | reverse complement strand
GGTCTTTTGAGACAGGGTGTTACTACATAGTTCAGGTTGATCTTGAGCTTGCTTTGCTGCCCAGGCTGGTCTTGAATCACCAAGGAATCTCTTTTCTTAGCCTCCTGAGTGCTGGGATTACAGGTGTGCACCACCATGCACCACTCTAAAACATTTATACTTACTAATGAGGTTGTAAATAGAATTTTCTTATTTTCCTTTTGCATTGTCATTGTTGTATAGAAACACAACCTTTAAATGTTGCTTTTGTATCCTATGGTGTTTTCTTTTTTGCTTGCCGAGTTTGTTGAGAGAGAGAGAGAGAGAGAGAGAGAGAGAGAGAGAGAGAGAGAGAGAGACAGAGTGTGTGTGCCCTTTAGGCCTTTTTCTACCTGTGAGACCCCAATTCCTATAAAAGGAGATAATTTTGGTTCTCCCGTTCCAGTGCACATGCTTTTCATTTATTTTTCTTGCCTAACTTCTCTGGATAGGTCTTACAGTACTTTATAGCATGATATTAAACAGAAATGGTAAAAGTGGACATTCTTACTTTGTTCCCAATCTTAGACGAAAAAGTTAGGCTTCCACCCATGAGTATAACATTACCTGTGGGCTTTAAAAAATATGGCCTTTATTATGTTAAGATAGTTTTCTTTTACAGTATTCTTAATTCTAGTCTTCTTAGCATGAAGGGATATCAAATCCTTTTTCAGCAGCTGAGATGATCTTACAGTTTTCTTCATTTTGTTAACGTAGTATGTTGCACTGGTTGATTTTTATGCGCAAAATGATCCTTACATTCCAGGGTCGAATCCCACTTGGTTGTTGTGTATAATGTTTAATATTCTATAGAATTATTTTTCAAAAAACAGTTGAATATTTTAAATTCATCAGGGATTTTGATCTGTGGTTTCTTTTTTGGTGTTTTATCTTTGCCTGGACTCATTACCAGCATAATGTTGGACTCATGGAATGATTTGGAAATGTCTCCTCTAGAAGTTTTTCAAAGAGTTTGGTCACTGGTGTCGGTTCTTCTTTAAGTATTTGGTGGAATTCACCAAGAAAGCCATCTCATCCTGGATTTTTCTTGTTAGGAGACTTGAAGATGTAGATCTATTTATATGTTTTATTTCTTCATGATTGAGTCTTGGTAGATTGACTGAAATACTTGCTCCTTTCAACTAGTGATCCAGGTTCTTTTTCTTGGTCTGTCATAGTGTAGATCTAAGATGTTCCTTAAGAGCTTGTGTGCAGACTGTTTGGTGCCCAGCCTTCTGGAACTACTGGAAATGACAGAAATTTTGGGAAGTGAAGGCTAGTTGGAGAAGTAGTTCAGTGAGGGCAGCCCGTTTAAGGGTATTTCCCTATCCCCTCCTGCACCCCCAGCCACCATGTTATGATGATATAAACAGCGCTGGGGGCTGGGAAGATAGCTCAGCTCCATAAACACCTGCCTGGCAAGTGCAAGGTCCCAAGATTGCATCCCTCGTACCACAAAAAAAAAAACAAAAACAAAAATGAAAAAAACTACGTCTGGCCCAGAGCCAGGGTACACACCTGTAATCCAAGCAGTCTGGAAACTGAGGCAGGAGATCTGTGAGTTCAAGGCCAGTCTGGGCTACAAAGTGAGCTCAAGGCAAGCCTGAACTGCATAGTGAGGCCCTGTCTGAGAAAGACAGAAAAGAAAAAACAAAACAAAAAAGTAGCTCTACTCCGTATGGGCTCTGCCTCAGCACAGGCCTGGAAGCAATAAAGCAAGTGACCACGGACTGAAACCTCTAAAACTGTGAGCCAGAATATATCTTTTCTCCCTTAAGTTGTTCTCTCAGGTATTTTGTTCAGTGATGAAAGCTGACTAATGCAGGTAACACGTGAAAGTTAGTTTTCTTCCTGGGAGGTTGGTTGTGATGTCTATCCTCCTAACATAAAGCTAGCAAGCTTTATGTTCAGCTTATCCAGTTCTTGCTTATGTCAAGAAACTCTGGAGTTGGACATAGAAAAAGAAAGTGTGGGACCCCTCCAGCCATCTGGACAACCCATGATGGGCATATTCATGAGAAGTGAGGGGCCTGTATGCACAGCGGTAGCAAACCCTGACCACGAGAGTCAGAGGACTGCCTGATGGGTGCTGTGAGATGCAGCTGTCTTCAAGCATGGTGTGGATCTGGTGGGCACAGAGGGCAACCCCCATTGTGGAAGTCCAGAGCCTGAAGAATGAGCTTGTTCATGCCAAGCAGGCCCAGAATGCAGCCAGAGCGCAGAGCAGGCAGCTGTGGAGCACAGAGGGCAGCGGATTAATCTGCATGAGCAGTGGTCTGACAGAGAAGAAGACTGTCCCTCACTGTCCCATTAGGAAAGCAAAATCAAGATAGGAGTCACTGGCAGCTTCTTCAGGGCAGGGTGGAGGCACTCCCATATCTTGCCTTTTCATGGTCGTGACCATGAAGAGACCATGCAAAAGCACAGGTAATACTTATATGTGGGAAGGGATGCACAGCTTGGACCCATGGCAATCTTCCCTCAATTGCTTTGGCCCACGGTCACAGAAGCAGCTAAATAACCAGAAGAGACAGCTTCACCTTTACCTCTCCACCACTGGATGGCCAAGCCAGGCAGAAATTATGGTGCTTATGCAAATTGCCGTCCTTCTGTTTGTTCCACATGACATCAGGTAGCTATTTTCAGTGCTTTCAGCATTGCTTACTCACTTCTCTTAGCCAAGTACATTAACCACAATGAACATAGTGTCTAGTACCTGCCAGGTGTTTATGGACAAGTGGTTGCTGTGGTTCATATGTGTTCCCTAAAGTTACCGTGTTAGAAACTTAGTCCCCAGCTCAACATTATGAAGAAGTGGAATATGATTAGGTCACGAGTGATCTTTCTTTATGCACAAATCAATGCCATTGCTAAGGGAGTAAGTTAATTATTGCAAAAGTATGCTCCAGTTGAAACAGTGAGTTCAGATCCTCTCGCTCCGTCTCCTTTTCCCTCCTCCCCATTCCTTCACCTTGGATTTCCCAGTCACTGGAACTATGATACATAAAACTTTGTTGTTTATAAATTACTCACCCTTGGTTATCCTGTTATAGCAGCACCAAACAGACTGAAGCAGTGCTGGAGGTGGGGTCTTTTTCTTTTGCTGTAGCCTCTGTAGTGTCCCAGTTGAAAGAAGATAGAAAAGCAATGAGTTCTCTGCTGCAGTCCCAAGGGACCAGGGGGACTTGTGTCAATAAGTCTTTTCTCTATTTCATCCTTCTCATTTTCATCCAGCTACCCAGGGACTGGTGTTCTCATTTGAGGCTGTTAGAGGAGGACACAAACACACCAGCCGACGGGCAGTGCCAGCCGGCATTTTCTTCCCTTCGAATCAGATTAGCAGGTTCAAATAAGACCCACCAAAGACGAATTGCGCAAAGCCGAAACGGAAACTGTGAAGTGCAAACTGATATTTTTAGAAGTTTGCATGACAGGTCAGATTCCTGAGGATTAGCCAAAGTGGCAAATCTAACACCACTTATTCAGAGAGGGGGCAAAAGACGCAGCAGGTAATTACAGTGTAGCAGCAGTTGTGGGAAGAAATCAACTCTTCTTGAACTTCTTGGGGAACAGCTTGAGAAGAGTAATTTGAATATAGATAGCCAACCGGGAGGGGTTCTGCCAGGAGGTGGGAGGGGAGGCGAAGTGGAGAGGGAAGAGGGGTGGAGGGGGTCGCCAAGGATTCATTATTTTCATATTTTAAGCCCTGAACACTTTGAAAGGATGATTGCCAGAGGGGACCAGGAAAATTAGCGGTTGTTTGATTCAGGATCAATTTTCAAATCTGCCCAGTTTATAATTGTGCGACTCTGGCTGTCATCACTCATGTGATTCAGGCTCCAGATGTTCAGGGCTGAAATGTCCCCGGGGCCCACCACCGCTCTGGTGTGCCCCAGAGCCCCTCTTTCCTCCCTCACCAAACATCTTCCCCCTGGACTTCTTTAGAAATATTTGGAATACCTTCATGGGGGTTTCAGTATAAAAGACATGGAAACAAAACACTTAAAAACAGGGCAGTACCTTAGGAAGAAGTGGTGTTGATTAAACACACACTTGGCAATAAAGGATTCCTGCCCTATTCTTTTCCAAGAGCCTTTTATTTGTGCGGACAGAATTCCGAGAGTCTAGAAAATGAGGAAGAGATGGATGGGCACAAAGGATAGGAAGTGAGCAGAGAAGCCACGTGTGCAAATCTGGTAACCTTCACAAGGCTGTCTGAGTTTCATTTTTATCATTCTTGACTTAAGAATCACGGGAGAGTTTCAAAGTTGGAAAGTATCTTCAATGTCACTCAGCCCAGTATTTTTAAAACTGGATTCAACCAACTCCTAGCATCCTCGGAGATAATCTTAAGCATCTATGAGCTCTTCATATAGTTTTAACTTTTTTGCATTTTCATTTTGATGATGATCCAATTTTACTATCAGAATTTTGAGGGGATCTAAATAAGAACCTGGACCCACCTTGTCCTGGGACTGTGTTATGTTGGGTGAGGAAATACCCCCAGAAACTTGTGCATGGACTTGTCTGACAGTGAGAAGAAAAAAAAGTCCCAGTGTCACGTGGACAGCCACCAGCCCTAGTTCTCTTTGTACTCCCACAAAATTCTTTAGCAGTCATAAACACAGGAATTATTTTCCAGGGATAATTTACAATTGAAAGACACTTTCATAAGCTATAATGTTTATTTCCCAAGTTTTTTAATAAATGAAGACTTTGATTTGATGTTGTGAAAATGATGTACTCTAACAGATGGCTAAAGGAACAGAGTCAGGCTTAATAGATAAATTATGCATTTCATAAAGTTGAGATTAAATGCTGTCAGGCGTGCTGCGTGAATTTAAGTTTCCAGTAATTTTAAAAGACAAAAGTGATAGGAAAATTTTGTCATCACATTACACATAGAAGTGTAGACATACCAAACTCCAAAATAACTGGGTTGTAGCCTTCAACACCCTGCTCATGTTAAGAGTCACATTTCAGTTTTGTGCCAGGCAATGTTATTTGTTATTTTAAATTAATGAATTGTATTGCTTTTTGAGTTTTGTTTCTATTCACTTAAGTGACTATGATGCTGTGGCTGTTTGATACTTATAAGAAGTTATGTCCACTTTTATACTCATACAAAACATAATAAAAATAAAAATGTGTTGCGTCAATGTGCTGGGTCTGCCAAGACTTTTTTCCCATTAAAAGGAGTCTGCACAGCTCTCACCCTTGGGCAACAGTCATCAAGTCTAGTGCTGTCATTTAAGGAAATGATATTTGGTGGCAATGCCGCACTATTGAAACCTCCATCATATATGCAACGCAAACTCAGCCATCTTGTCTACCTAAATATAAGTCATCCTATATTTTGCTTAGTATAATTACACTTTCTCTGTTTCTGCATTTGCTCCTTTCTTGTCTCTCTTCATTTAGTTTATTAATTTAATTTTATTAATTTTAACAAGAAAGAAATAACAATGAGTTTCAAAACAGGTTAGTAGGACAGCCACAGTAATTAATACAGCACACATTGTTGTCTTCATAGTAGTTGTTCAGAGTACAAGATGCAGACATAACTTTTCTAAACACTGTCAGAACAAATCTTTCTTCTCATTGAACTAAAAGAAAATAGTTGTATTTTCTTTACAGTAGTCCAATAATCCATAATAGTCCAATAGTCCATAATAGTGGTGGGTTATCAACAGAACTGGCAATGTTGGAAGCTATTGACTTCAGCCTTTTACAGTTCAACATATTAATATGGCTTTACTTTTCATACCTCATGGTTAAACTTTTCTGCTGGATGGTTAAGACCAAGATAAAGCAAGACCTATACAACAAAAATGTAATTTTTGTGTCTGACAATGTCAGTCAGGTCCCCTCAGGATTTACCCTGAAACCATGTACTGTTGTTTGCAGAACTTTTGTCAGTATCAGCCATCTTTCAGGACTTCTTAGTCAGAAAGGCAGCTCTCTGCCTTTTCTGATGGGATAAGCTGTTTACTTCTTTTTGTCTTGTATTTTTCTTCTTCTTCTTCTTTTTCTTCTTCTTCTTCTTATTATTATTTTAAAATGTGTATAGTACAGGGTCTACAGGGTCTCACTATACAGGTCAGAATCATAGTGATGCTCCTGTTTTTCAGCCTCCCAAGTGCTGGGATTGCAGGTGCCTGCCAACATGCCTAGTCGCATTCACTGTTTCAGTTGTTTCAATGTGCCCCAGGGGCAGGGCCAGCGCAGTATGCCAGGGATCAAACCCCAGTCCCTACATCTGCCAAAGCAAGTAGCTTCATTTTATTTTATTTTATCTTTTTATTTTCTTTGTGTGTGTTTCAGTGTTTTATTTTCTTTTAAATTAATTTTAATGAGAAAGAAACAGTAATGAGACAATTTCAAAACAGGTTCGTAGGACAGGTACATTATTTCATACATTGCGTATTGTTGTCTCTATAGTAGCTATTCAGAGAACAAAATGCAGACATGATATCTTGTCTAAACACTATTAGTACAAATATTTATTCAGATATAGATAGATAGATAAATAGATAGATAGATAGATGATAGATGATAGATACTTTTGCAACACTTGCCATGTGACATCAAAAATAAGGACTCACTGTGAGCTTCTTAAAGATGTGGACATAACTTTATTCATCTTTTGTTCTAGTCCACAAAATTTAAGCTTGTTAGATAAGTTAGATCTTTCAACACCAAAGTAACACATCCTAATAAAACCATCTAACCATGCTTTCTCAGATAAGGCCTCTAATGTTGTCCTTGCAAGACATCCAAGAAACATTTATTAAGCTGCTGGAATTATTTTTTACCAAATTAGAGCATGTGTGGAATAAAACAGAAACAGAGGGAGGCTTTGCCGGCAAGACCGTATAAAGAGCTTTGGAATTTACACACCAAAGAGGGCGGCAGCCTCTCTCTTGGGTCGGCTTCTGGCCTTTCTGTTTATATTCCAGGGAAAAGAGCTGGAAGTCAGTTCTTGTTTCAGTCTGGCCTTGTGATTGGTTGCAAATAGAAAGACTTCTGTCTGCAGGAAACGATGTCCTCACCTCGAGAAGTTGTTTTTTGGGCTGGCAAACGGAAAACGCTCTTAATGAAAACACAGAATAATCAGCCTGAGTGCGGGGGAGAAGCACTGGGAGGAAAAATGAGAAAGAATCCATATTAAGTAGAGGAGCCTCCCAGCATACAGATGAGGGAGGGGATTTAGAGGTTATGGTGGGGAAAAAAAATTCTCCAAGTTATTATCCTAATGTTCTTCCATAACTTCAGAAGTGAACATATGAAATATGTCACAAGAGGAAAGAAGGTACTGAGCCATAGCCTCTCAACTGCCAGTTGTCACCATCCAGAGCCAGGACAAAGGCAAGTGTCTTGGGCTCTCCCTGAGCCCAACCCCTAAACTCACTTTGGCTTGTACCCACGTTTGTTTAGAAAGTATGATCACCACGCAACGTTCTAAAACAGGATGTTTGAAGCAGTGATTCACTTACACTGAACAACTACCACAGGCAGGTAGGCCTGAAACCACACCCAGGACCGGAGAGGATTTTCGTCCAACCTGTTCTTAAAGGCTCCAGGCAACAAGCATGGAGTTCACTGGTCATTTCGTTCATCTTGGACTCATGAGAGGCTGCGTACCACATATTATGGTTTGTGTCTAGGTGTTCCCCCAAAGCGTCATGCAGCCATGGGGCCACTTCTGGAATTTGTGATTGATTACTGTGGGTGTGGGTACTGCACCTCCCCTGGGCCAGGTAATTTGCATTTCAGTGTGTGGAGGGAAGAGAAGTGAGCTGCTTGAGCTGCTGCTGCTCCTCCCTTCTCTGGCTCTCTTGCTCTTCGCTGCCGCCATGAGAGGTTGCCCTCTGCCATGGGCCACTCTGCTTTGGAGCCAGCTGAGTATGGACTGAAACCTCCAATAACTGTGAGCTAAATAAACCTTTCCTTCCCTAATTTGAGTGTCGGGTATTTGTCCCAGCAATGAGAGAATAAGCACCGCAGAACTGCATCATTATAGCTTACCACCTCACTGAGGGCTTTACCCAGTGTGCTAAATGTACCCTTTTAGGGGACAAATGCTCAATGCCTAAAATTCAGAGATAAACTGAAAGCACAGCTCCCTCCTTCTAGGAGCTTGTTGCTCCACAGGAATACAGTCAGACAAGCCATGTCAATACATAGGAAGCAAGGGTGCTTTGCACATACAGCGGGGGACACGCAAGCACTTTCCCCAGGGTGAATGGAAGCCTGGGGCGCATTTCAGGTGGAAAGAACAGCTTTGGCCCTGGGGCGGAGCTCAGCGTTTGCTCTGCAGAGTGAGGAGTAGAAGTGTGTGACGCAGAAGTGAGATGGAATAAAGGAAAGGCAGCGTCACAGAAGGCCCAATGCCACCACAAGGGGCTTGGGCTTTGTGTAATACATGAAAAATGCTTTACTTTCTTTCTTTCTTTCTTTCTTTCTTTCTTTCTTTCTTTCTTCCTTCCTTCCTTCCTTCCTTCCTTCCTTCCTTCCTTCCTTTCTCCCTCCCTCCCTCCCTTCCTTCCTTTCTTTTTTTTTCTTGTTTTCTTTCTGTCTTTCTTGTGGCCAGCTCAGCCCACCCTCAGGGCGGGGCTGGCATGGCCTGTGGTGCCTCCGTCCCTGAGCACTTGCCTGAGCTTGCCTAAGCAGATACTTTAGACTGCTGAGCTATCTCGCCAGCCCATCTTTTTTCAAGAATGCAGAGCAGAATGGAATTTAAGGAGTCTTCTACCTTCATCTTCTCTGGCACTGTTTTATGTGGATTCCAAGTTCAAAACTTCCACCCAGGAGTAAGAGAGACGAGTGAAATATTTTTCAGTGACTGTTGCTGTGCCCATCACATGGTGTCTGTGTTTGAATAAGTCAACCAGAAAGCACGGAGGTAGGACCCAGGCAGGAGTCTATTGCAATGGTTTAGACAAAACAGTGATTCTGTCCATGCTCCTGCATTTCTACAGCTGTTCACAAGTGATCGATGAGATGAAAGCCGACTTGCTGGACTTGGAGCTTTTCCTGTCCACTCCCATGCACTGTGGGGAAGGTGCTGTGGTGTGACACCTAGCTGTTAGAGAAGGCAAGGCGAATGCAAGAAGAGGAGCCACGATCTACAGGCAGTGTCATCAGCTCTGCAGACAGGTCGAGGGCACTTGAATCTGAGCACGTGATCCTGGAGCAGCACTCTACTTAATCAGCTGCAGTGGTTTTGCATCTGAAAAGAGAAAGCCTTCGGGTAACAGGCCTCCCATGCCTTCTTCCCATTGGGCAGGTGGAGGATGGGTAAGGGAGGGGAGCACCCATTTAACAGTGGAATAGGGACTTAGGGATCGGAATGTGATCCTGACTCTTCCTTTGGGACCCTGAGAAAGGGTCTCTGCACTGTTCTCCCTTCACCTATGAAATGGGGGGTAATAATGAAGATGTGAACCTGCTGTGGGGGAAGGCCGAGGAGAGGTTATGAAGCACCTTGCAACGGGTTCAGGGGTGATCAGTAGTGGCCAATGGTCATATTTATTAAAAGAAATAGCAGGATTGTATCCATCCTTGACTTTCCCACACACTTCCGATTTCTCCCATCAGAAACAGCCCTGCCAGAAGCTCTGTAAGGCGAGAGAGCTCGGCATCCCTTTCTTGATGCCCTCTGCAACCGACTTGCTGTGTGACAGGCACATGACAGCTGACAGCCAGACTGTGAAAATCACAGTGGGGCAGAAAGGGGGCAGGACCCTTAGCGGTTGAGCCAGCTTTAGCACCTCCTAGACAGAGCTGTCTGTGCAAGCCAAGGGCTGGCTGCATTCTAGAGTTTTTAACGTTTTACTTTGATTTAATTATAGTTGCAGTCCTGGGGATTGAACTTACAGTCTCACACACACTAGGCACACTCACTACCACTGAGGTCTTCCTGCAGCCCAGCTCGGTGTTACAGAAGCCAACACAGCCCGTGGCATGTGCTGTGCTGTGCTGCCGTCAGCTGACACAAGCTTCTCAGAATGACTTGGGTTCCAAAGTCAGAGTGCCAAGGGCAGGCGCGCCCAGAGTTCGAATTCAACTCTGCTTTTTCTTTAGGATCAGCCTTGCACTTGGGTCATGGGTGGATGATGAGCCCTGTTGGGGTGCAAACCAATGCAACTGCCCTTCCAGACTCCTGAGCACTTGCCTTGCATGGTGCTGCCTGGCTGGGATTGGGGTTTTTTATATTTTCTTCAAGAGAAACGGATGTGTCCCCATCTCTGCTGGTTGCTCTGGAGCATAAGAGGAGAGTAGCTACAGGTAACAGATTATTTTTAATTCTGCCTTGTTATTTGGAACCGATTTCCCATATGTTGTTGTTGTTCAATTCCTTGCATGAATTTTCTCAAATATTTGTAACATATGTCATATCTATATGCAGATTTTAAATTATGGATGCCTTCATCCAATCATTTTCGAAGGGAGAAAAATCCCAGTCTAATACTCTCAGGCAGGACCACGGTCTCCTGGGCATCGGATATCATTCAGGTAGACACATCTGGTGAAATGTATCACATCAAATTAGTATCAAGGGTATTCCGACTCTGAGACTACGGGCAGACAACCCTCTTCTAATGTACTGCTTTTTAGATTGTTGGGGAAACTTGAATCCCAATTCTCCTGTGAAATGAGTGATACTAACATGCCTGTTCAAATGCTCAAAGTGAAGATCAAAGCCGCAGTGTCCAAATTGGCTTTGCAAACACAGCAGCCCCTTGCTTCCCCCCTGGGGATACCGTGCTAATTTTATCAACTCTCTCTGGCTCTTCTGCTATTAAATAGCAATAAATAAATGTTTTTTTTTTTTCCTGGGGTTTGCCAGTGGCTTATTTTGCCTGACAAACAAGCTCATTTCCTTTTAAGTGTGAGGTTTTAGTCCAACTAATAGAATTAATCTATTTTTAATGAAAATGCGAATGGCTTTTACTTAGACATCTACCTACTCACCCACCTCCCTCGCTTTGCACCAGGCCCCAGTCCCAGCCCCAGCGTCTCCTCTGAACACATACAACCAGCCATGAATATTTTAATACATCGCAGGCTTTCAGATCAATACAGGCAACTCGCAAGCCCTATTGATTTTCAGAGGTTTGGCTCGCAAGGGTGATGAAATATTTCTGGACTTGTGAAACCCGAGTTAAAGAGGCGATGCTGGCCCTTCAACTTTGACCAGATATCTGTCTCCTTTTCCTTCCTCCCCTCATACCCCTGCTTATTTTCTCTCCCTCCCTCTCCCCAATTGCTCTCTAGCCCATAAACACATGCGCAAATCTCCCCAGATGGAGATTTATGACTAAGCAATAAGTCCTAGAGATGCGGGCACGTTTCCTCACTGTGTCCACTGCAGGTCAAAGAGAGAAGAAACCAAGGGAAGAGCGCAGCTCTGAGCACCATCCTGCCCCCATCGTCCACCGTGTCTGCAGGGACCCTGCCAGCTTCCCTCCTGTCTCTGATTCATTTATCAGCATGGCCAACTCCTCCTCCTGCACACCTCTGAAGATGTAATCCCAGAAGGCGACCCTAGCAACATACGAAGAATTCCCCACTGAGGCACAGGAGCTGAGCTGCTCCATATGGGTAGAAAATAAGCTAATTATACAGTCAGCCATGTCCATTGGCAGAATGGATGTTGTTATAAGTTTATCCAGCCTAGTTACGGAGCAGTGAGACTGAGATTCTTGGAAATTTTTACCGCAGCTTTGGTGACTGATTCGCTGCGATGTGGGCTGGATGTCTGGAGATCTGGTTCATGCTTCTCTAGCGAGCTCTGGGACGTTGGTGAAGGCAAATCAACTCACTTCTTTGGTATCTGTTCTTCTTTGATAAAATATATCCATTCACTTGTTTATTTAACTAATTTTTGAATTTGTCTGTTTTTCAAAAACCAAGCAAAGATGGCAGTCATCAAAGTTATTGGTCCCTGACCTCTTCAAGCTTATTGTCTATCCAATTAGGAGCTTAGGAGCGTTTCTGCCTCCTCCTCCTCCTCCTCACTGCCATCCTGTAGCAACAGATCCTGCAATGCATGTGTTATGCAACTAGAGTATACTATTTGTAGCTTGATCTCCAGCTAGAATGTGGGTTGCTTCTCCGTGTGGATAATACCGAGAATTTTGGAGATGCAGGTATTAGTACAACCAGTAGACTCTAGGTATTCTGTGCCCAACATCAAAAAGAACCAAGCAAGCAAAATCACAAATGTGAAGCTCCAGGGAAAGCGTATTTGGTAGTCAAGGGTGTCACTTTAATAGATTTGCGTCCCTAGAGTTTAGCAAGGAAAAGCAAATGGAGGTCTTACAGAAAGCAAGGTGCAGGAACTCAGCAAACTGGAGCCTCCCCGGCCATGGGAAGTAACAGATGCCCCAGAAGACTCCACCACCAAAGCAGACAACCAGACAAACACCGTGAAGCACCGACAAGTACTGGTGGAAAACGTGGGAGGAGCTGTGGGTGAGGAAATGGCTTGTTTCTTAGGATGGCCGTGTGGTATATTTTTTGCCTTTGAATCTGTTCACGGAAGCCAAGTTTGCTGCTGGGAAGAAATAGTTGTGTTCTTCCCTGAACCGATGTTCCCCTCGTCTATAGACTCAACGCATGGGATGAGAAAAGACCCGGAAGGCTCCTTCCAGCAGGGCAACGCTCAGCTCTAGGTGGGCTGGAGGCTTACCTGTGGGGTTCCCAAGGCACTTCTCTGCCTTTCTCCACCATAGCCCCGTGAGCCGCACAGTGGGCTTTCTTCTGGCTAAGAGGCACTCTCTGAGGTCCACCCCAGCGAGCTGCGACCCTCTTTGCATTCTGCTACCCCGAGCCTTGCCCATTCGTCTCTTCCTGAATTTGTGTCTTCCACTAAACTCTCTAAAGCCAGAAATTGGGCTTTATGCTGTGTCCCTTTTCCACATCTTCCTGGCACAACGTTGATGGAACGCGGGTTAATAAATGATCAATTTGTATAAAATGGAGACTTCTGGAAGCCGTGCTCTGTGCACCTTGTTGAATAAATCCCACGTGGCTGCGGAGCGCCTGGGTAGGGGCTGTTGATGTCAGTCTGGCGCTCTTGAGAGTTCAGCAAGCAGCCCCGAAGGCATCAGGGCCCTGGCTCTGCCTTCTTCTCCATTTCACTGGAAGCCGGGACAGACCTGCAGGTGGCCTCTGTTATCTCTCATCTCCTTCCACAGAGAAGCGCCCAGCAGCTGGGTGGGTGCCCCCCCCCCGAATGGGTGGGCGAAGGGGCATGGAAAGCGGCTGCTTCGGGAGCTGGTGGGACTCTAAGGTCTGTGTTCTGTCCCAGGGTATTCAGAGGCCTTCCTGGAACACAACCCAGGGCTGGATGTGGACCCCACGCTGCAGAGCACAGACGTCCCGCCCTGCAGCTCTGCAAACCAAGGCTCACACGCCTGCGCGGGGGAGCCCAGCTCTCAGCACCTCGCTGCTCAGCCGGCTGCTTCGCTCTGTTGGCTCATTTTGTGTGTCCCCAAATCCTTGTGTAAACAAAGTGCTAGTCCCCCGTGTGCAGACTGAGAAGCCAGTCTGGTTATTTTATTTCAAAAATAGAAATACAAATTTTACTTAAATATTGGGGAATAAGAGCAGAGCTCAGGAACTGTGCACCTGGGAGGGTCTGGGGCCGCACTTGAGAGGCTTCCAGGTGGTACCAGAACCCTTTGATGACAAATGTTGAATTAGGGGTGCGAGGGTTTGGAGTCTCGCCGCCTGCTGCAATGGTGCTGTAGCTGTCTAAAGAAATGGCAAAGGATCTAAAGTGCGTTCAAGCATTCATCTGGGATGATAAGGTCATCCCATCAACCTACGATGCACATTTCTAAAAAAACAAAGTAGGCAGTTGGTTTTGGTAGTTAGTTTTGCAAGAAACACCTGGTCTCTGGCTAACATTGGACGTATTCTGTCCAGTGGCTTGCCTTCCCTGTCACCCCTATTCTGTATTCAAAAAAGAAAAAAAAAAAAGACCCACCCTAGAAGTACAGTGAGGCTTTTTTATCCACAGGTCCATGATTTTGACTGATCACAAAATGAAATGTTTTTGAAAGTTGTATCTATCCCCAGTGTGCCATGCTGGCCCTGCCCCCAGGGTGCACTGAGACAGCGATTGAGACTGAGCATGGTGGCGTGTGCCTATAATCCCAGTGCTAGGGAGGCTGAAAACAGGAGGATCTCTCTGAGTCCAATCTGTGTAGTGAGACCCTGTAGACTATGTACAAAATACATTAAAAAATAAAATAAATAAAAATAAAAATTGTATCTGTACAAATGATGCACCTCCTTCATGTTATTAGTCCCTGAACAACGTCATGTGCCAGCTATTTGCCTATATCTGCATGGTACTAGGTGTTAGGAGTAAGCCAAGGAGGATTTACTGTCCATAGGAGAATGTGAGGAGGTTATATGCAAATACTAAAGCATCTTAGGCAGGGGACTTGAGCATCTCAGGACTTGGGCTTCCACAGGGAGGCACTTAAACCAGTCCCTCACTGACACTCAGAGCCAAAAGTCTACACCTACTTGGAGAAATAGTTTGTTAAATTTTGAGGGCACATGGACAACAATCTGATATAAAGTAAAGACAAGGTAAAGTTTGTGAGATTTACTCTGGGAGCCTTTCAGGAGGCAGCTCCAAGGAGGGAGAGTTGTACTCTGTGTGATCTGATGTGGAGTTCTCCTGAGCTCCCTCTGCGACTGCTGAGCCACGTGTTATGATGTTCATGGAAGAGACAACAGCCTCACACGTGAGCTCCAATGAGAATCTTGAGGTAGGTGCTCCGAGCCGATTTTCAGCATATCTGCTTCCCACATGAGCAGCCCCATCTTGCATAGCCAGGGTTTCATGTAGGTGACAGCTGTTGAGACTCTGCTTCTCCTCATGGATGCAGGGGCTGCTGAGGACAGCTAGTATCAGCATGTTTCTCCAGCTCAGCAGAGCCCCACCTAGGTTTACCTCCTTTGGACTGAGCTGTGCTCTGATAAGACACCTTAGCTGGCTACCACTCCCTATGCTAATTATCAGCTCTAAAAGGTAATTTACTTTGAACTAGAATTTGGGGGCTAAAATGTATTTTAGATATCACCTGGTCAAATCTTCTTACCATGAAAGTGAAGATGCTGAGGCCCAGACTGGTGGAATGATTTGCCCAACCTATTTCAAGTTATGTCTAAGGCATTTGATATTCAGAAAGATAGTGATGTTAAGCTCAAGTGCCTATGATATAGGGTAATAATATCATTAAGCTTCTCTTCTGGATGGTTAACAACTTAAGTTTGCAGACCAGAATATTAGAGAAAAAGAAAGGCTACAAGGATAGCCAATATTTTGGCCCTAACTCCTCAAGGTCAGTGAGGACTCAGGACATAAGCAAATCTGTACTGTAACGTCCTATAACTCAGTAGTGTCCCAAGTTTTCTGATCAAGGAAATTATGGGGCTACAGAGGAAAGTGATCAGCGATGTGTAGTGTGCCTAAGGAAAGCCACCTAGAGAGAAAACATTCTCTCAGGTTTTCGCAGAGAGTAAACTGGTTAAGCAATGGCTTAACCAGATGGCTGACACTGACAAAACATCTACAAACTGCTGTACATGGTTTCAGGGTAAATCCTGAGGGGATTTGACTGACCTTGTCAGATACAATAGTAACGAAAGTTATAATTTTTGTTATATAGGTCTTGTTTTATCTTGGTCTTAACCATCCAGCAGAAAAGTCTAACCACAAGGTATGAAAAGTAAAGCCTCATTAATATGCTGAGCTATAAAAGGCTCAAGTCAACAACTTCTGACATTGCCAGTTTTGCTGATAACCCACTACTATTATGAACTATTGGACTATATTGGGTTATTTTGCTTAATTCATGCACCTACAATATTTGAATGGCAATGGAACACCCATCTCCAACAAAACAAAAGAAAGGGAATATAAGTGAAGGACCATCTTGTAGTGAAAAAATAGGATAGATATGCAGCTACTTTGTCTTAGTTCTATGAGAAGAAAGATCTGTACGAATTGTGTTTAGACATGACATCATGTCTGCATTTTGTACTACGAATAACTATTATGAAGACAACAATATGCAATGTATTAATTATTGTAACGGTCTTACTAACCTGTTTTGAAATTGTCTCACTGCTATTTTTTCTCACTAAAATTAATAATAAAGAAGGGTTTCTTGCTTAGCCAATAATAAAACTGAAATAAGACAGAAATTTCCCAACTCCCAGTCCAGTGTTCTTTCCATTGCTCCAAATATCACATCACCTTGTCCATATAACCACTGTGGAACAATAATAATAATAATAATAATAATAATAATAATGATAATGATAATAATAATAATAATAATATTGTGGTGTATTTGTTCACTCTGCCTTATAAACAGGGAGCTGATGTCCTGCAATAGGAACTGAGAACTGAGAAGTTGAAAGCAATTTCCCTATGGGGGACCACGGTTGGACAAAATTTGCATCTCTCCCCTTGCACAGGGTGAGTAAGGACCGCCCATTGCAGCTAAGCCCAGGAAATGCCCAGCTGATAAAGTGTGAGTGGATGCAGAGTGCCATCCCAAGCAAGGTGTGCAGTGGCACAGAGTCCTGTGTTCTCCCCTCCACTGTGAGCACAATGTACCTCAGATGCCCGTGGATCCTTTGTCCTGGGCCTTGAATGCAAAGACATGAGGCTGCCTAAGCCCAGCCTGCAGCCTATGGCTGACCCAAGGGCAAAGAGGTAGGACTGCGGCTTTAAACCTCGGAGATCAGAGTGTTGTTTAGTATCCAGTTTTATAGCAGCAAATGGGAATGCATTGAGGTAGATCTTTCCCTAGCTCTTCATATTCTGACTTCACCCTTCACTGGCTCAGATTGCCGGTCTGTTTGCCAGGTGAGGCAACTGCATCTCAGTGGATTAAATAGTTTTTGTAAAATCATCTTGGGAAAACAGAAGCACAGCCGAAGTTAACAGCTGCGCATCCTTCCCAAGTATCAGAATGCAGTTTCTTGCGATACTTAAGTATGAGAATCTTGTTGCTTTTGAGGTTGATACCAATCAAGACAACTGGATGTTGTAGTTCTACTGTCTGCCTATCAATCATTGATACTCTACACTTTATCTGTACAAAGATGCACCTCCTTCATGTCATTAGTCCCTGAACAATGTCATACACCAGCTATATGCCTATATCTACATGGTACTAGGTGTTAAGAGTAAGCCAAGGAGGATTTACTGTCCATAGGAGAATGTGAGGAGGCTATATGCAAATGCTAAGGCATTTTAGGCAGGGGACTTGAGCATCTCAATCATTTATGTACTCTATGTATTTATACAGTCATCTGATCTATCTACTTGTCTGTCTGTGACTTTCCTATCTTTTCCTATCTATTCATCTACCTTTCTATCTCTTTTTGCAATTATGTATTTGTTCCAGCTGTAGAAACAGGGTCTGAAAGTCCCATTACATTTACTGTTGTGAGGCTGACATTTTGTGACTAAAAAAATCAGCGGAGTTGATAACATTTAGGTTGGTCTGTCTGCATCTGATTACACTTGTTTCCAGATCCAAGCAGTTGTTAATGAAACAGTTGCTGTTTTGTTGACAGAACATTAATTACTTGATCTTAGGACTCAGTAATTGCACAAGCCCCCGCTGTATACGTTACTAATTACATTAGCAATTATATGGCATTTTAAAGACAAAGAAATGACTGAAGCAATTGCAGTGTCACAGGTAACCTGCTGTTAGATTTCAATCACATCCCTAATGTTTTCATGATGTGCTAGAACAAGTCCTGGTAGGTCTTGTGACACTGACTTGGAGAAATGGCCTACGACTTCTTGCCAGTGAACCCACTGCCCAGCAGTAAGCAGATATAATGTGGATAAAGTCTCTTTATCCTTTGGCTTAATTTTCCTTCTCCATTGAAAGAGAAAGGGTGAGGGCGAACAAGAAAAATGTGTTTATTCAACAAATATTTATTAAATACTATTATCTTATGTACCAGGAGCACAGAGTTAGTGCAGGACCTCATGACCTTCAGAATCTTTTAAAGAAGACAGAGGTCAAGTAAAAACTCAGTCAAGGTAGCACTGGCTCGTGGCAAAGCCTAGAAGCCCCAGAGACAATATAACTGCATTTTTCACTCCCTCCCAATGTCCACATAGTGACTCCAGGATTGGTCTCTTCCATTGTGTGGACTCATTTTCTGGACTCAGTTTCCAGCTGTGTAGACAGAAGAATCAAGCAAGGACCTTTTCGAAGATTTTAGGACTTAGGACATTGTTTTTCATTCCATTAACTAAAACTGATACAAAGCTCTTTGCTCACTGTGAGAAACTGGAAAGTGTAGAGGGAAAGAGAGAAATAAACATTTCCTGTTTCTCAGCCACTCCACTAATTACAAACAGTGACTAGCGTTATAAAGGGAATGCAGGTGGCACAAGGACAACCTAGGATTGTGACTGTCACCAATATGGTGCCCACCACCTGCTCTCTGCTCTTCTTTGGGAGTGCTGCCTTATGGAAATGACTCTCCTTCCCTACACACGGTCCTCATTTGAGGTCCCCTGACACCTCACCCACCCTTATCATATGAATTCTTATTATTTGGGCCCTTGGATCCCATCCCTGACTTTTCTGAAACTATTTTTCAGCCTTTTTAAAGAAAATAAAAACCTCTGAAGAATCTCGTATTGTTTCAGTTCTTCCTCTTCCTGGGTTAGCCACCTGGTTTCTGTACTTGTAGTCAACATACCCTAACTGAGAGAGGAGTATAATCCACATAGCAAGGTATAGGAAAGCCATCCCTAAGCATTTTTACTGACAAGTGAAGCATAAGTTGAAGTTAACCAGGCAAAGAGCAGAGAAAACTAAACTTAAGGCAGAAGAAATCATGTGTACAAAGGCCCTATGGTTGAAAAAATTAAAAAATCTTGTATTGTGTGAGAATCATAGAGCTTACCTAGCTAGAGTTGGTGGAGTGAAGTAAAAATGGTATAATATCGGGTAGAGAGAAAGGAAAGTCATAGGTTTTCAGCATTTCTTAAACAATGGTAAAGATTTTATTCTAAGTACAATGGGAAACTACTGAACATCTTGATAGGCAAGGCAATATGACCCAATATATATCTTTAAAAGCCATTTGAAGTAGTCTGCAGGGGAGGTGTCAATGGGATAAGAGTAGGTAGAAGCAAGAAGATAATGGAGGAATGCTCTGGAAGGGAGGCCATGTTGTGTCTTGATGACTAGCCAAGAAAGTTGGAGGGGGGAGACAGAGAGAGAGAGAGAGACTGACAGATTGACTGACTGACTCCAGATATGTATTAGCATAAAGCAGCCCTGCCTTGGAGATGAGTAGTTTTGTGATGCCAGGGGGAAAGGCCAAGAAGAGGGACTTTGAGTTTTTGGAAGGCATATTTACAGATATAAAATATTAAAGAAGGAACAGGGCCAGTGAAATAGCTCAGCAGACTAAGCACCTGCTTAGGCAAGCTCAGAGACTGGGGCTTGACCTCTGGCACCACATGCCACACCAGCCCTGCCCTCAGGTGTGCTGAACCAGACCAGTCATGGTGGCACACGCCTGTGATCTCAATGCTGAAGAGGCTGAAAATAGGAAGATCACTATAGGTCCAAGCTGCGTAGTGAGACCCTACACCAAATGCATAAAAATAAATAAGTATAAATAATATATATTTATAAATATATATTTATATTTATATATATTATTTATAAATATTTATTATTTAGAAATATAATATAATATATTTATAAATATAATATAGTATATTTATATTTATATATAAATAAATATATAAATGTATTTATTTATATATTTATATATAAATATATAAATAAAACATGATAGCAGAAAAATAAGAATTTCTTTTTGTCATATTAATTTGAAACCACCCTGGAAACCTCCAGAGATGATGTCCAATGTCCATGCAATGCCCCCCTTGACAGGCTACGTCAAGGCTCTGTAGATGCCTGAAACCATGGATAGCGCCAACCCTTAAAGGTGCCATGTCCTCAGTTCCACACTTTGAGAGTCTTTGAATCATAAGTTAGGCACAATGAACACCGGCAATAGTGACTAACAGCAAAGGACAATGGTTCTAACCCTGGGCTGTCTTTCTCCTGCATATCCTGCTGTACTCACTGTATTCCTTTTCCTTCACATGGACTTCAGGTCCCTGACACCGGACTGAGGAGGACTGGCTGGGTATTGATCTGGGATTCGGAAGAGAAGGCTGGAAGAGAAGTGTAAATTCATGGACATACGCAGCGTGTTGGAACCACGGAAATGTGACCAAATGGCCGGCTCTGGTAGCCCACGAACAGTCCCCAAATCCCACCACCCACCCACATCTAACAGCTCAGGAAGATCCTGAGCCCTTGCCCTGCACCCACAAGTGCACCAGCCTTGCCCCACCTGCTCACTGGATGCCTTTAGAATGGCACGTTTCCCCTCCTTGCCCTTCCTCTCTGTTGCCTTCTTGCATCCCTACCGCACCCCCCATCCCAAGCCAGCTTGCTCCCTCCTTTGCCGGTGTGCTCACCAGGTGCAGCCTGCAGGTGACTCCGTTTCCCCAGCTGAGCCAACCTGGCACCAGAAGCCTTTCAGAAAGAGCAGAAGACACCTGTGCCCCTCCATGCTGTGCCAGCCCTCAGGCCAACCACAGCCTTGGGGCAGAGGTGGCAGAGACCAGCAGCAGCAGATACCAGGCTTAAGAGTCCAGTTTGGGGACTGAACCTGAAATACCCCACAGGCAGCATGGAGGTCCTAGGGACTTGTGCCGTCTCCCTGCACTGTGCCACCTTCCTCTGCTCCCTGGGTGTGAGCAAACGCTAGGCCAGGCGTGTGTGTGTGTAAGAGCCCCGGAGCTTCACCAGTGCTGACATTCTGCTGCGGCGTGTGTGACTGCTGTTACACATCTGGATGGGACCAGATGAGATAATTTATGCAAAAGCACTCGGAGGCTTTTAGAGGGCTCTCCGTCATCTGGTTTGCTGTCCCCATTACCACTGTGTGGAAGAGGATTTCCTCTTCAGTATTACTCACGTATTTGATTAAAATGAGCAGGCAAACTGGCAAATGCAGAAAGGGCTTCCTCTGCAGTTCTGAGTACAGCGACCGTACGGTCTATGTTTTCTAAGGTTACCTGTATTTTATGTAATTTTATTCACAACCAAAATGATTTGCAGGACTCAACTAAGTGAAATTCAATTATTAAGACTCCATGAGTTTTTTCTTCAAAAATAAATTCATGTGTCAAAATGAAAAGCTGTCAGGCCATGTGTTTCAGAGTTTGGAGAAGTGATTGTTGTGTCTCCAGCACAGGACGGAAAGCACTCAGGGCACTCCTCTCCCTTCTCATGCCCCTCCTGAGGAAACAGGAGAGAACAATCAGCTCTTCTTTGACCAAGGAGCAGAGCCGAGGAGTCAGCGTGGCCCTGTGGCATTGTGAGAACAGTCACCCTGGGATTTAGTTGGATGTCAGTGGAAGAGGAGGAGAAGAGTGACCGTGCCCTTTGTCACTTCTCTCTGCTTTGCATCTCGCCCTTCCAGTGACAAGGCTTAGTGCCACGGGGCAGGTGGGTGCAGGTGAGCGAGATGCTTCGGCTCCTCTTGCTCAGGCTGTGGCTCCTCTCAGGCTGCGGCTCCAAGATTCTTTATCATCTGATGGAGGTGCAGGGAAGTGGGCGGGGAAAGGAGGGAAGGCAGAGTGGCCTGCACGCCAAGAATGAGGAAGGGGCTTGCAGAGGACATCGCTCTGTAGCAGCAGCAGCTCTTTGAACCTTCACGGTCCACACACTCTCTACTCCCATTGATTTTGAGCAATTGTTAGGCCATGGGCTAAAATTAGAAGTGAGAAGAGTGAGAGGGAGGAAAGAGCCCCAGCTCTACTCCCAGGCTTTGTGTTCTAATCCCTGGCTACAGTTCTGTTCCTCCTAGGGGAGAGAAGGAGGCAGGTGGCTTCCTACTCAGGGCCTTTCTTAGGCTGTGTGGAAGGAGTTGCCCGACAGCCCCTCAGACATGGGTTACAAATGGCCACATCTTTGTCACTGCCCTCTCCCGCCCTGCTCTCTTACCCATTCATTTCTAGGCAGCCTTTACCAAAAGTCCTAAAACAAAGGTAGGTGGCTGTCACTTTGAGAGGACACAGTGGAAGACTGTTTTTGATCTGGGAGTCAAGAGAATTTCTCTAGGCAATTGGATGTCAAGATTTGCACTGAGACTCCCAGTAAAATCAGTCTTAGTTCTGCTAAAAGAGAACACTGTGATCTGTGGCTGGTCAATGAAATCCTTGGGCCTTATTTTTCTTCATGAGTATGGTGAGGAACCCCTTCCAATTCCAGTTCCATGGCACAGTTAAAACACAGGCCAGCCACCTTTTACCTGAGGAGTCTTCACCGATTTCACCACTTGGGCCTCATGTTCATCCTTCTGTCATGGCTAAGAGCTGCATCGTTCTGTAATCAGAGGCTTGGTGAGTCTCAGGATGAAGACCTGCTAGGTGCTTTGCATCTTCACATTCTTTACTTTTTCATCCTCATTGGCCAAACAAACAGGAATGAAATAAGAGAGCATAGACAAAAGCACCCCACAGGATGAAGGCACCGAGGCTGGCAGGCACAGGCCTTCCTTCGCAGAAGTGACCACGCGAAGATGCTTCCCGGGAGGACCAGAGTTCTTCTCTACATTGCAGCAGCCTCATTCCAAAACTGCTCTCTTGTGAAAAATAACAAGATGTCAAATTTCTGTTGTCTAACAAATCTCCAGTTTCCGAGAGTTAAAGGTAAGAGAGGAAGGAGTGGAAGTCATTGTGAAAAGAATTAAACAACATCAGGAAAAAGTTTGCAAGGAGGCCACTGAGCTGCATCACTACTCGGGCCTTTGGCCCTGCTGTCCCTCATTTCACTTCACAGAGCGCTGCCACTTGCTCTTCAGTATTTAAACTGGCTTGCAAACTTTTCCAGGACAGACTCCATAAAAATAAAAAAAAAATTGGTTTCTACAAAAGGCATTTTCAAAGACATTTAATAACTTTTTTCCCAACTCCAAATAGCATTTTTGGCATGTTGGTTAGGATATAGGAAGGGCGACGGAGATGATACCTTAGGAAAGGGTTTGTAGCAGAGACAGAACTTTTTTTTTTTTTTTTTTATGATACTGGGGATTGAACTCAGGATCATGCACTTGCCAGGCAAGCATTTATTCTACTGAGCTATCTCCCTGGCTCAGAACTAATATTTTAAGCTCTCTTGAATATACCAAAAGAGGGATGCTTTTGCCCATGTTACATCAAGGCCCAACCATGAAGAAATAATATTGCTTGGGAGACAGCCGAAGCTAGGAAGACCACAGCTCACTCTTGATAATTGTGTCAGTTTGAGTTCCCTAGGAAAGCAGGTTCATTATAAGATGAAGATGGCTTTACACAACAGCCTTATAGTGGCCACCTGTGGAATGGGGGCGGGGCAATGCAAAGGGAAATTTGTATGCTGGGAAACCAGAGGACCTAGTCAGATGTTGAAGTCCTGGAGCTCACTTCAGTCTAGAGTGACTGTGTAGGAAAGCTGAAGGCTCTGCTCTGGCAGCTGAAGGAACCACAGGTGGACATCCAGAGGCCACAGTGAGGACCAGAGCTCCTCTGAAGAAGCAAAAGGCAGGTCTCCTTTTTTCCCTTTATTCCATTCAGGCTATACACTTATTGGTTGGTGCCAGGCACATCCATGGAGTACCCCCACTGCCACCCCTTTGGTTTGCATGTCCACTGTCCAGCCGTACCCAGAACTGCGCTCCACTTACCTGCTAGGCATTTCTTCACCCACTCAAGGTGACACTGCAGTTAACTGTCACAGTGCTGCAGCTGGCGAAAGGCACAGAGGAAACAGGCACGAGCCTAGCTTCCTGGGCTGCACCCATGAGCACATGGCACTGCCATTTGCTGACCTGAGATTCTCTGGTTAATGGTAGGTCTGAGGAGAGAATTCGGAAGTTCTCTGACATCTCATGTTTCCAAGAAAATGTGCAATGAGACAGCTGCTTGAACTTCTAAAGAAAATATCTGAGATCCCATTCAACCTAGCTATTCCCCTCTGTGTATTTTCCCAGAATTGAAAACGTCATACCACAGTGGTATATATGCACCCACGTTTACAGCAGTGCAATTGGTAATAGTTAAATCTTGGACACAACCCAAATGTCCATCAGCTGAATGATGATGAAAAAAGATGTGGTATTTTTATTCAGGGAGTACTACTCAGCTCCAAAGAAAGATAAACTTTAGACTATCATAGGTAAATGGATGCAACTAGAGACCATACTCATGTGTGAAATAGATCAGAATTGCATGAGGAAACATCGTATTGTCTCCCTCGAGTAAGAACCTGAAAAAGTAAACAAGATACAAAAGGTACAGTAGATATTGTACAAGGGAAAGCAACTGCTCAAAAGGAAAGAACATCTGGGATGGGAAAAAGTATGTGATAGCTGAGATAATTATACTGCTAATTTCTTTTAGTTCATTGAAAGAAACAGTGCTTATATTGT
>PVKN010008808.1:0-24601 GCA_004027915.1 Capromys pilorides | reverse complement strand
CTCTCTCTCTCACACACACACACACACACACACACACACACACGCATGCATGGTGCTATCTTGTCAGCTTATCACCCTCTCTGCCTGTCACTCTTTACCAGTGGAAGAGCCAAAGTGGGGAGAAGGTGAGAAGAGAGATGGCTGGTGCATATGCAGCTGTCAAAATCTAAATATAGGTCATACAAGTGACTAAGAATTATCTCCACACATGTATCTCTCCCTGGCACATTTTCTCAGATCTGCATCTTCAGTCTGCTCTGAGTCTCCTTTACTGTTTCAGTTTTCTAATGCTCTCCAAGCAGGAATAGGTAAGACTTTTCAAAGGGATGGATGATTATAGGATTTTCTACAAATATTCCAATTTTAATTCTTTCATGCCAATGGAAGAATTGAAGCCTGGCCTGTTCCAGTGGCATGTTTTGACTGATGAAATATAAACAGAGTATTAAAAATCCATTGTGCTCTTTGGGATAGAGCTGTCAGTGGTCCATGTGGTTAGCTACTCAAAGCCCAGATCCCAGTGTGAATAGAATCCCAGATAATAATGAAGAATGTGTCATGAAAGTAAAAAATAAGTGTTTGTCATTTTAAGTCACAGAGATATGGTGGGTGCTTGTTCCACAGCATTCCTTGTCTAGTCTGATGGGCAGCATACTCTGTTTTAAGATAAAAGGAGACATTGGCCCTATGAAAACGTGGATGTGCATGCAGGTGCAGCTTGGTGGAAGCGTGGTAGAAGGATGCCGTCCTCCCTCCCCATCCAGTCAGCGGAGCTGGAGGACTTCCTTGACCACAAGCGAGGATAACAGAAACCTAATATGTTAAACCAGAGCTGTTCTTGTACCTTGGATGCAAAACCCATGGGGCTTCTCTTAGGATGACTGGCTGGGAAGGAGAGCATAGCCTTGTCTTCAGTGGTATGACTGTCAGCTCAGTCTTTGTGATGGACACTTGGGGCTGGAGGGGAGGTTTAATATTAGCTCATGTTCTTCTCCTTAAAGTGATCTTATAATTTTGCTCACTTCCCCAGCAAGTGTTCTGTGAAAGCAGAAAGAGAAATAAAGGAATTCCAAGGGGATGCTAAAGCACTAATGAGCACACGCATTTCTGCAGGTCTTATCTTGGGTCTAAAGCAAGGATCAGCATATTAAATTTTGTATTCTATTGTGTCTTTGTGTCTTATAATATTAGGGGGTGTTTCAATTTCTTCTTGTCTACAGCATTACAATCAATAAATTTAGTGGGTAAATTCTTCAGCTCAGCTGATTTGATTTAAATAAACTTTATTTTTATTTAATTATTTCAGGGGTTTTTCATAATCTGGATTTCAAAAGATTTTGCCATGCTTCGTTGATTCTGGAGATTATATCCTCATGCCTGCAGATCATTTTTTCTTGTCTTGTTTTCCATCACCCCATCATATCTGTGGTTAGATCTCACGGATGGACACTAATTGGGTGGAAGGTCAATGCAAATTAGAGCCAGTTTTTAAAAGGGTGATATTTTCAAGGCGATCAGGAACTCCAGCTAAGTTTTCTCCAAGTTCTGACAGAAGACTTCCAAGGGGAAGTTCTGCAGCACTGCTGTACTGAGCAGATAAAAGTTGTTCATAATTAGCAGCCCTATTTGCATGTGGATTGTGAATGGACAATCCTTAGGGTGAAGTCCTCAGAGTGATTTGCTCTCTCCAAGGTTTGATTGGGTCCCTGCAGTTGTGTTTGGCCTAATCGCCTGCCTGGCAGAGCTCAGCAGCAGGGCACACATTGTCCTGTTCCTTCCTAGAGAACCAGGGAAGAGCAGAAACCTCAAATTGATTAAGTTTTGTTGTCTATGAAATGAATAGTTTGAACTGGAAATTAGATGGTGGAAAACTTAGAAAGTGATGTTTATGATCGCTTTTGCGTGTGGACTGCAATCCAGTGGTACAGTCATGATGTTATAGCCTAACTCTGTTTCCCTATGAGAGGTTTCCTATTAGAATTGGCAGTCTGTGGGCATCACATGTTGCAGTTAGACACTCCACTTGCCTGTGGCTGTTGATCTAGGAATGTGGCTCATCTTACTTTATCTTTTGACAAGATTATATTTATTCTTCAAGTCTCAGATTAAGCACCATTTCTTCTGAGCCTTCCCAGTCTCACTGTTTGTATCAGTCATGGTTAGAATAGGAAATACATGTGCACGAGAGCAGGGTAATTTGTGAAGAGTTTATAAATGGCCTATTTCAAAGGTATAGGCCAGATGTATGGGAGCTACAAGGCATGGATGGTGGAACCTTGTCTCATCAGGGTTTGAAAAGGCAGTAGACTAGTGTGGCCACTAGGAACTCCTGCAAATGGCTGTGAGTAAGGCAGCCATAAACCTGAAGGACAGACCTTCATGACCAACACTTGGTGAGGCAGTGCTGGGGAGGCTGGGAAATCAAATATCCCAGCCTTGCCCTGCTTTGTAACCTTTACACCTTCGCTCCCTTCATAACTCTTACCAGCTGTGGTGGTTAAACTTGATTGTGTCACCTTGACTGGCTTGGAAGCCACCCATGGGATTAGTAGAGTACATGTTGGGTTTGTCTGAGTGAATTGCAAAAGAGTGACCTTGGGTCCATTCCTGGCTACTGACCGCTCATCAGCCACCATGAACTAAGCAGCTGTGCTATGCTAGGCCCCATTACCATGATGCTTCTGCCCAGGAGCTCTGCAACCGTGCACTGGGTCACCTAAAGCCACAAGCCAAATTAAGCCTCTGCTCCTTTCAGCTGTGGGTGTTGGATATTGTGTCCCAGCAGTACGACTGCTGGCTAATTTAGCAGTTAAATACAACTTGAAGTGAGATTCACTGAGGGTCAGGGGGACTGCTGATGGAGTCCAGGAGGCCCACAATGGTTACTTGTTGCTTTATAATAAATTATCCTGAAACGGTAGCTTAAAATAGTAAACATTATCTCATAGCCTCAGTGAAGAAGAAAGTCGGCTTCGTTTTGACTCAGGGTCTCTTGTGAGGTTACAATTAAGAGGTCATCTGAGGCCAAAGTCACTTGAAAGTTGGAGCACTTGCTTCCAAGATCATTCACTCCTGTGCCTTTCAGTGGAAGACCTCAATCCCTTGTCACACAGGCTCCCATAGGTTCCCCAAATGTCTTCATGACTTGGAAGATTGCTTTTCCGGGCAGTTTGTGAGACTATGAAACAAAGAGAGAGAGAGAGAGAGAGAGAGAGAGAGAGAGAGAGAGAGAGAGAGAGAGAGAGAGGGATAAAAGGAGGGAGGGAGGGAAAGAGAGAGAGAGAGACAGAGAGGGAGAGAGACAGAGAAAGAGAGAGAGACGGAGAGAGACAGAAAAAGAGAGACAGAGACAGTGACAGACAGACAGAAACAGATAGGCAGACAGAAAGAGACAGAGACAGAGAGACAGACAGATCAAGAAGCTGTGGTGTGTTTCATGAGACCTACCTTGGAAAGTCACATACTGTCCCTTCTGATTCACGTCAACCTTAGGACTTGGAAGCAGGGGACCGAGACCACAGGGCGCCACGCAGAGGCTGGCCACTCCGCAAGGCTGCCTGCAGGGTGCCGCAGTGTGGCGGGCTGATGCGAGAGGCAAATGCAGGCGTCCAGCACATCCAAGTGGCGCTTCTCCCTCCTGGGACTGTATAAGCGCTTGCCCATGGGCGATGTTAGCGTTAATTTTACAGCTCAGTGTTTCTTGTTTTTGTTTCTGTCTCTTTACCAGACTATAACCTTTTTGAAGAGAAGCAGTGTGTCTTATTCTTCCTTTCATCTTTGGTGTTTACACAGTGCCAGGCCTGTGGCGTATGTCCCGGATGCTTGGAGTATCTAATAAATGAAATCATCCATCGTTGTCTTGCTGGTCTGTAGTCAGGGAGGCGTGCTTCTAACATCCTCTTCACTGCACATCTCCTTCATCTTTCCTGCAGTTGTCCAGGGCTGTTAAAATACTTTGGTGTGAATGAGGAAATTGATACACTAATGCCTGTATAGGATGTTTGTGATTGACACATCCTGCAGTATTTGCATAGATGTTTTTTGAACAGAAGAAAAGTGAATAGGCGTGTTCATTACTTGTTAAGCCCCGTGTCACCCCTTTGTTATGGCCACATCCCTGCAAAGCCTTGTGTGGCCACAGGTGGGGCTTTGGGATGCGATTGATTCAAGAGTTGGTGGTGGTCATCAGTGGATTCGCCCCCTGAGGATTTTATAGCTAAACATGATGCCAAAAGGCAGAGCCTGGTCACAAGAGGAAGGGCCCGGGTTGCAGCCTGAAAGGGCCTAGCTCCCTTCCTAATCTTTGATTTCTCTCTTTTTGCCCTGCCGTGCTATGAGCTGTTTGTCTTCTGCCACACCCCTCGGCCACGCTCCTCTGCCTTGAAACTAGCTGATTATGGACTGAAAGCTCCATAGACTGTGAGCCAAATGAAACTCCTCTCCTTTAAGTTGTGCGTGCATCAGTGACAAGGGAAATAGCCAGGATAGACTTTGTGTCCTTTGTCCCTATTTGCCTCAAGTTTTATCTACTCAGGGTGGGCACTGCCTACTTGTACACCAAAGAGCTCCTGATGTGAAGTGATCCTTGAAGGCCAAGAACCGTGGCCATCTATTCATGGGCAAAAGTTCCCTGGGCATAAAGGCTCTTACAGTTTAGAGTCCGGTGAGCCCCAGACTCTTGTGCCCTCTGAGGCAGAGCTTGTGGAAGATATTTGGATTATGGGTACTGCTGCTGACTGGCTCTTAGGAGGTGGGGCTTGTTAGAGGTTAGTCACTGCAGTGTGACTTGGAAGGCTTGCCTCCCTCCAAGACCCCTCCTCCCTTCCATCTCTCTGGTTCCTAGTCACCATGATGGGGACAGTTTTGCTCCGCTGGGCTCTTCTACCATGACCTTTCTGCCCAGAGCTGGCCACCAATGGGCCAATCTTCTAAAAACCTCTCCAAAATCAATCTGTGCTGCTGTAAACTGTAGGTGTCAGGTATGGTGTCTTGGTGGTGAGCAAGTGGCTGAGACCCCGTCTGCCCCTTGTAAACCTCAGGCTGTAAACATTTCACTAAAGCGAGCCAGGAGGATTCAGTGCCTCTGAGCATAGGTTTCTAGTGATGGGCCTTGAGGCTGTGTAAGGCTGAGGTCCCAGGGGAGAGCTTTGTGGCTAAAGAAGCTCTCTTAGAGGCCGGGAGGTGAGCATTTCTATATAGGGCGAGAACTGCTTGAGACGTTTCTATCATGTTAGTGCTTACAGGGCATGCTAGTCTATCTCTTTGACACCCCTACTACACCTAAATAAATGTTTTGGGACCGGCCAGATAGCTCAGTGGATTAAAGTGCCTGCTTAGGCAGACACGGGGACCAGGGTTTGATCCCTGGTGTGCTGTGCCAGCCCCATCCCTGGAGTACCTTGAGATGGGAACTGAGACTGGGTGTGGTGGCATGCAACTGTAATCCTAGCACTTGGGAGGCTGAAAACAGGAGAATCATTATAAGTCTGGTCTGTGAAGTGAGACCCATTAGATTCTGTGTTAAATGCATAATAAATAAATAAATAGATAGATAGATAGATAAATAAATAAATAAATAAATAAATAAATAAATAAATAAATAGATGTTTTTAGCATCTCTTTCCCTGCTTGGTGCTAGGCCGGACTTTGCCCAAGAGAGGCAAGTGCATGGGCTCACAAGGTAGTCCCAGGCACACGGAAGATTCAGGTTTCCAGAAAGCTCTGGAGGAGGTGCGTCCAAACTTTTGGTTTGCCTGGGCCACACTAAGTAAACAGGAATTGTCTTGGGTCACATATAAAATAGATAAGATAGCTGATGTATATATATAACGAGTTTTCTGATTTAAAAACCTATGTTATTGGCACAATAAAAAAGAGGCAGTAAGTGGCCTTCAACTTGCATGTTGGAGACCCCTGAAGAGAAACGGCTCTTAAGCGGTGTCAGTGGCAACTGGTGGCTCACGAAAGCAGATTGCTGGGGCCCATCCAAGGGGCTCTGATTCTGTCGGCCTAGGGCAGGGTCTCCCAGTTTATATTTCTGACAATTTCCTAGCTGAGGTTGACGGTGCTAATCTTCACACCACATGCAGAGAACTAGAGAGAAGTAGCCTGTCCAGGCTTCCCTTCTCAGTTAAGAGTCATTGTGTTTAGAAAGCTTCAATGTCACGTTTTCCTGTGTAAATTCAAGGAACAGGCTGAGCCTGAGCAGGCAGCAGAGCTGTCCAAAGTGCCGAAGCTTAGAGAGAGAATCAAGCAGGTCCGTGTTGTGTCCAGGAACAATGTGTCTTTACACAGCAGGTCACAGGCAAAGCCCATGCAGCCACGCTGGTTTTCAGCTGCCAGGGGCAAAGCCATTCAGACTGTCACCAGCTAACAGACCACCTCAGGAGCTGCTGATGAGGCACACCCAGGGCCTTGAAGGCCATGTGGAAGGGCAGCCTCATACAGGTCTCCTGGACCATGCCTGTTAGAAGTGCTTGTTGGAATAATCAACGCTTGTTGCTCTAAGTCTTCTGCACCTTCATAGGTACTGTCTCATTGGACAGTCTGTGATCTCTTTGAATCTGTGGGGGCCTCTCTTGAAAAAGAAATACTCCAAAGGTCAAGAAGCAGACCGAGAGGCTGAGTGACATGCCCAAGATCACCAGAGGCGGTGGGAGAGTTAGGACTGTAATCTGCGCCTCTAATTCTGAATTTCAAATTTCATATTTGGTTGTCTGCAGCTCCTAAAAAATTCTGGCTCTGGGACAAAGTATAGGCATTTGTGACAAGGAGTTTGGGGTTTTCCCCTTCTAATTCTAGTCATGGAAATTCATGGATTCTGCTGAACTATGCAGGTTGCCTTTTTATTTTTATTCATTAAAAATAGTTATAGATTCATAGAAATTTGCAAGTAGTATGAAGAGATCCCACATATTTGCCTTCCACCTGGCTTCCTCAAGTTGGTTCCACTTTCCCTGTCTATAGCACATGATTAAAACCTACCTGGATGTGCTGGGGCCACATACAAGATGCAACTGAAAGAAGGGGAGGTTTAATTTGACTCATAGTGTCACTGGGTTCAGTCCATGGTTGATTGGCTTAGGGAAGGTATGACACTGTGGAAGGGCCCGAAAGCTGCTTATTTCATGATAGCAAGGGATTAGAAAGAGGGGGAACAACAGGGGACAAGAGGATGCCATCCAGTTCCCACCACCTCCAACCATGCAGTCAGCTATGGAACCCATCAGTGGATGAATCCAGTAATGGGGACAGTATCCCCACATTCCAAACCCATGAGATTTCTGGGGCACGTTTTAGATGTAAAGCCTAATAATGGATAATATTCAAAGGAGTAGCTTCATCAAAGAGCCCCAAGCTGTCTCAGACAAGCTCTTTGAGAAACTGAGCATCACTTTCATTTCATTGTCAGTTGGATATGTTTCCTTATCATTCTGGAACAACAGGCATTATGAGATGTCCCTGTTGGGGAGGAAAACCTACAGACCTTTAGGCACACCTATCCTTTAGCTTCTCATAATGGGCCCCACATGTCACAACTGCCTCATGTCTCCTGTATTTGAAAGACAACTGGGCCTTCTAGAGACATGTTGTTACTGAGATGAACTCTGGGAAGGTGAGTGGGTAGAGAAACCATGGTAGACCTTCCTGGAAATGTATGTGGAGCCAAGAAAACAGAGTTGGCAGGCAGCCAGATCTGAGTTTGAGTCTTTATATGTCACCATGTGCCAAATAAGGACATTTCCTCTAGCATAATCTTAAAACTTCAAGTAAAATTATAAATCATTTCTTGTGATTTCACTTTCTACACGCATCTGTTTTATTGTGCCAACTAGAGCATCAACTTCCAAATCACAGTGCTCTGCACTCCTTTGCACATGTCACCATGGTGTGATGATTAGATATACAAATACTGACAAGGCTGTTGAAATACAGGTAGGCTGGCTTTCAAGCACTCAAATTCAGTGACTATGCAAGGCATAATCTGCCAATTTGTACTTATTAAAGAAATTAAACTCTAGTAAGCAAAAGCAGGTGTGTTCTCTCAGAGGGGAAAGTGAACGCTAATTTGGAGTTTGGTAATCAGCATGATATTGTCCATCTTGAAATTATTTATTTGCGCTTTAAGTTTGAATGCGAAGAATTCAAAACAGGCATGCATTTAAAGATCTCAGACATTCCACGCTTGGCTGCATTGAGATTCTTCTATGAATTATCTTCTATCCCTGATCACAAGCCTAGTTTTGAGCTAATGATGACAAAACAACTGCTATAGGCTGTTTCCATTCAAAATTCATGTATTGAAATCAGAAGTGAAAACTATGAGAAATAACTAAGGGATGATGGTGGGGCCCTTGTGAATGGGATTGGTGCACTTATAAGTGGAGGCCAGAGGGTTCTGTTGCTTTCCACATCCCTACCACGTGAGTATAAGAGAGGGCAGCAGTCTGTGACATGGAAGAGGGTCCTCGCCGGAATATGACCATGCTGGTGCACTGGCCTTGTGCTTCAGAACTGTGACAAATGAATGTCTGTTGTCTATAAGCCACCGTGAACCAAACTGGCTGGAAAATTTTTTTAAAAGATGGAAACGTGATTTATTTTTAGTTTTCTGAATAACGGTAGGGACTCTAGATACAGTTGCTACAGGTATTTTTGAACAGACGTGGGCAAGGTCTTTGTATCACAATTTGTACATGCAGAAAATAGTGCTGGGTAGGCAAGAAATAGACAATGGATGAATAGGCTATGGAAATATATTGAAGTCAGATGTCTTCATCAAAACCAAGCTACTGACTTTCAGCTTTGGCAGTGACTGTGAGCCTGTTACCCAGGGCTCTGGGGTTTAGGCAGGAAGCACACAGAAGGCACCTGGGAGTCTGCAGAGAGAAGCTGGAAGCTCGCGCTTCAGTCACAACTGGTGTCAATATTGCGCATCCTTTCTTTTCCTTTTCTGCAGTGCTGGGGATGAAAGATCCGTATTTCCTTGCTGGCTTTTATTGTAGCTGGTGTCTGCAGCAGTGATTGCTATGATCCCTGCCTCTTTTCCTTGTCCTAAGAGAATCTTCAGAGCAGGGCCAGAGTTAATAGAGGTAAGTGCATGCAGCCTGGGGCTGTGCGCTATTGTAGTTGTGAGGGGTCCTTTGTGGTGTTGGTAATTACTGGATTGTCTCAACCAACAATGAGGTTTCTTTTCTTTTCTTTTCTTTCTTTCTTTCTTTCTTTCTTTCTTTCTTTCTTTCTTTCTTTCTCCTCTCTCTCTCTCTCTCTCTCTCTCTCTCTCTCTCTCTCTTTCTTTTTTTCTTTTTTCTTTCTCTCTTTCCGGGACTGGGGTTCAAACTCATGATCTTGCCCTTGCCAGGCAGGCACTTGTGCCACAGAGCTACCTCCCCAGCCCACTCTTTCTTTTTTAAAAAATGTATTTATAAGGTCTCACTATGTAGATCGGACTCAGAGTGATTCTCCTGTGTTCAGCCTCCTGAGTGCTGGGATTACAGGCATGCACCACCACAACCAGTCCCATTTGTTGTCTCAGCATGCCCCGGGGGTGGGGGGGGCGTGGGGGGCACTGAGGTCAGCACTGCACATCAGGGATTAAATCCTGGCTGCTGCGCTCTGCCTAAGCAGGCACTTTAGTCTGCTGAGCTATCTGGCAACAATGTGATTTCTTTTCTTTCCTTCTTTCTTTTTTTAACTTTATTTATGTTATGGCTGGCTCAGCCTGCCCTGGGAGTGGGGGCTGGTGCAACATGTGGTGCCGGGGATCAAACCGCAATCCCTTTGGTTGCCTAAACTTGTGTAAGCAGGCACTCCAGACTGCTGAGCCATCTCACCAACCCAACAATGTGATTTGTAACAATAACAACAACAACAACAGTTATAGGAAGAAGCAATCATATCGATGTCACAGAATCCCAATCTTTCAGTGCTAATATCACTTAAGTAATTTACCACAGATCACCTATGGGTTCCAAAAACAATGATGCTGAGTGTGGATTGCAATTCTTCCCTGTGTGACTCGGGGGCTTTTTAACCTACATATGTGCAAGGGTCTCTGGAAGATCCTGGCAAAATATAGTAAGGCAGAGCTTTGCTGGGGACTGAAGGCAGCTCGGTGAGTCGTGTGTTTTGTTCAGTTCAGAGTGCGAAGGAGCTACAGTGCCGTACGGTCCTTGGCAGCAAGACCTGCATCTGGACAGCCGAGGCGTCCTTCCTCTTTGCTCTGTGACATCGCTACGATTTGCAAGGAATGAAATGCTCTGACTTTAGTTTCTGCAGGGGGCATGGTCCTGTTTCCGAGTCCAGCTAAGTGATGCTGAGGGCTCTGTGGTGCACCTTGAAAACCAGGCCACAGCCCAGGCCATTATCACCCTGGCCTCATGGGACAAGTGGGGGATGGCAGCTGGGAGGTGAACCTCTGTGAAGGCGACCCCTCCATCTTCCTCAGTGCTGCTGGCTTCTCCCACACAAAGAGGAAAGCCTGACCTTCTGTCCCTGCCCTTCTGCAAACAATTGCCCTACTGACGAGGCACAGGTGTGCAGTGGCAGACGCATCCAGATGACAATAAACATGGCCTCTGATATTCCCTGTGCTTGGATCCAATTATTTCTCTTTTTTTGGTATGGGGGATTGAACTCAGGACCCTGTGCTTGCCAGGCAAACGCTTACTTCACTGAGCTATCTCCCCAATCCCGGATCCAATTATTTCTGTGAGGCCCTTGAACCCTTAAACAGGCATGGAGAACTTGCTGCTCTTCTGGTGTGCCCTCACCAGATGCTATAACTAAACCTAGTTCAAAACATGAGGCAGAGCTGTCTCACCCAGAGTTAGCAGGAGCCATGCGCTTGTCGAGGTGGCCCCCAACTGCATCTATCTGATGTCCTACAGGGTTCCCTGAACATCGATGCCTGGGAGAGGAAGGAAGAGGCAGCCCATGGTAGGGTGTGTGTTTAGCATCTGCTGGGCCCCTGTCTTCTCACTGGATCATGTGTAGAGCCTTCATCAAGCTAACTCACCTTCCACCATTTGTGAGACAGGCCTTCGCCATAGCTCCTGGTAGAACTGAGTCTGGGGTGCTCTCATTGGAAGGCAAAAGATCCTAGAACCAAGTCACACCTCTAGGTTCTAGATGTGTGAGCTATTGCTAGTCTCAAGAAAGCTCTCTATTGCCTTGTGGGCTTCCACAGGAACCTGCCAATACATACTACTGGACATCACGGGCAACTGCTCGGTGGGTGTCATAGCTCCTGGGGCACCTTAGAGTTTGGTTGTATTTGACTGTCTTTTGTTTTTGTGCTTGTGTACTCATTGAAAATCCAGGGAATTCTCTTAGTAGGAATCTAGAAAATACCAGAGGCACTGTCTGTTTTGGGGGCTTCTGGGTTCTGGGGTGCCACTTGCTTGTTCCAGGGTTCCCTCCAACACTGCATGCACATTACAGTCCCAGTTAATGGGGGGTATTAGGCTCCTCTCCTGTCATTGGGTTCCTGCTGGGACTCACCTGGGTGAATGAATGTCTCTGGTTTTGAGGCCAATTCTGCATCATTTGGGATATAGCAAAGGCTTAGTCTGGCAAATGAAAAACTAACACAGATCAAGGTTATGAAGAAAAGAGCAGAGAGAAGAGGAGGTGAGGAGAGAGGAGAGGAGAAGAAAGGAAAGGAAAGAAGAGGAGAGGAGAAGAGAAGAACAGAAGAGAAGGGAAGGGAGGGGAAAAGAGGTAAAGGGAGAGGAAGGAAGGGGAGGGGAATGGAGGGGAGACAAGAGGAGAGGAGGCACTGGTCTCTAGACTTTCTCCTTATTCCAGGGAGGAATATGTTGCTAGGTTGCTCCCTACTACCCAAGGGGCTCCTTTCCTGCACAAGTTTTGATGCATGCCCATATGCTAGTCCTGGCAAGCATCTGGGAGTGTCAGCAGCCCAGCGCCTACAGACCCTGGGGCCTGTGAGATGATGGGGATCCTTCTTCTGGAGGAGAAAGTTACTGGTCCTAGGGGATGCTAAGCTTGACACAGCCCTGCCTGCCTGGCCTGATTCCAGCTGGCTCGTTCTCCAGGCCAGCCCAAGATAGGCTCAGCGCTCAGCTCTTTCCACCGTGGCATCTTCAACTAGAGACCCTCCAACCTGTACCCATCTCCCCTCACCTAGGCGCATGCACTGCCAGGGAGTCCTCAACATCTTCTGCGTGGGTCAACTTCTGTCTCCTAATCAGCCCCATAGCCGAGCCACCTCTTCTGGTGCTGTTGCTGCTCTGCAGAAAACTTTTTCCCTGAGCCCAGTTCCTTTTTTTTTTTTTACAAGAGCCTATTTGCTGTGAGGGACAGGTAGACTCTTGCCTGGAGGGTGCACCTCCTGCTACTAGGGAGTGGAGCGAACCTGGGAACGGATGGAAAGCTGGGCAGGGCTGGTCCTTTACTACCTCACTCCCAGCACCTAGTAAATGATGCAGGTAAGTTTCGGAAGTCTACACATGAAAACCCTAAATTAAAGGCTTGAGCAGAGCCAGACAGTTGTGGTGGAGAGGGAGAACATAAGGAAAATCCTGACAACTCTTTTGCTCTGTTCAGGTAATTTCAAAGGGCCTCCCTCTATGGTCTGTGATACCTTCCGTGCATCTTGCCTTGCCCGCCTCACCATCCTGCCATTTGCCTTAGTGCAGCATACCTTGTCCTGCCTGAACTATCAGAATGGCTTTTGATCAGGATGCTGGGCTCCTCCTTTGAAAATACTACCAATGGTGGGCTGGGGCTAGAGCTCAGGGTACAGGCCAGGCTGCTGGTCATTTGCTCTGGTGGTTGAGACTTTTCAGAACCCGCTGCTTCCCACATGTACGTTCTGGCTCCTAAGAATGGGGTGAGGCGTTGCCTGGGGGCCCGGCCTAGTTCCCTGTATCCATCTCCTATGCTTGCTTAGGTGACCTTCGTGCCCTGGCCTGCTGCATTAGTCAGTTGCCTCACTTTACCATGCTACAGCACGGCTGCTCCAGAACAGCGTTTGCCGAAAACATTTTTTTTCCCCTTTCCTGGAAAATTCCTTGTCCTTTGAGATTTGATAGGAATTTGTTTTTCTGTGACATCTAAACTGTACCAAAGCAGAGCCAAGCACTTCCCAATTGGAGAGTGTGTTAGCTAGCTCTCTTACCCTTGAGACACAGCACTCAACACCCACGATTTAAGAGGAGAGGCTTAGTTTGGCTTGTGTTTTCAGTCCATGGTCATTTGGCTCCCAGGCAGGACCATCATGGTAGAAAGGTGTGACGGAGTAACATGGTGGCCAGGAGCAGACCGGGGAAGAGGGCCAGAGTGGGAGGGGTGAGGGGCTAGACAGAGATCCCAAGGCCACCCGCTATGATGGAGCCAGACACACCCAGGAGTGTGCACCACCTGTCCCCAGCATGGGTCCCAAAGCCAGTCCAGCAGAAACTCCACCTTAACCACAACAGCGGTCAGTGAAGTTAGAGCTTTCTTCCGAGACTGAAGGCTTCATGGGCAATTTCAAGGGTTTGCCTGTGTTTCTCCCACCAACTAGATCAAGTAGTCCAGCTTTGATCACTTTGGTAAACTAACTGTTTCGCAGGGAATCTGGCATCTTTTGGTCTGAAATCAGTGCTGCATGAATCTGAGCCTACTGATTTAATGACAATGTTGCGTGTGTTCAGCACTGTGGAGTGCTCCATTGTCAGCTTACGGGCTACCATCAGATCGGGGCTTATCTGTTCTATGTCAGTCTTGACAATGAACCTGAAACCATTATTTTGTCATGTTCGAGATGAGAAATTTGAAGTGTGGGTAAGTTAACCTGCAGAGTAGTACCTAATTTATGCTTATCCTGTGGTTCTTGAACTCAGATCTGACTCCAAACCTGAGCTTTTAATCCTCCTCTGCCTCCTTCCCCACCGCATAATAGCTGAAGGTTAAAACAATATTGGGAATAAAAGATTCTTTGGGGATGGAAGCTATTACAATGAGAACGTTTACTTAATCACTCTCTGAAGGCTTTTGCAATGTTAGCCAAATTAACTTATTTCAAAAACAGGCATATTTGTTTGGGAAAGCCAATGATTAACAAAATCAAATGGAGGAGAAAGGAAGATTACCTGGGAGGGTTATCAAACACATGCGTGTGGGTACCCTTGGGAACCTGTCACTGTTCCTGAATGCTGTGTGGGGCTCTGGGCCTCCTGGCCACACTGGCTTTCCTCCTCAATCATGTGGAGCCCATTTGATAGCTGTAAGTGTTGGCTTTCCTCTTCTCTCGAGACAGTGGTCAGAACAACTGTAAGGGCCACAGTTCACCATCATCATCATCTCTTTGGTTTTCTTAGCAGCTCTGCAAGGGGGTTGGGCAGAGATTTTGTCTCCATTTCATGAATCAGAAAGTGAAGGTTCGGAAAAGCCATCCGATGCCATCGTCCCTCCTCCACTATTCTGGTGTCTGCTTTCACGCTTGTCTGCAGGAGAGCTTTCTCTGTTGAGATGGATTCCCAGGATTTTAGCAAGAATTTGAGAGCTGAGTCTGCGAGGAGCTAGGCCCTATGCCTTAGAAGGGAAATGTGCCGATTTATTTTTGGTTCATGTTCCCCGGCTTGCAGCCTCCTCTTTCCTGGCTTTGTTTGCAGTCAGCCCGGCTTCTAGCATGCTGGGCTGCGGCTCTATCTCAAGGCTGGCCCAGGATAAGGACATCTTGGTGCTGACATTTCCTGTCTCAATTTTCTTCCCTGCTTCCTTCTGATTAATGGTCAGCCCTCCTCCCCCTCTGTTTCTGCCTTCCAGCCAGACATGCACAATCTGACAGGAACTGTGTTCCTGCAGTTTTGTGACTAAAAATAACAATAAGAAAAATCTTCAGTTACTCTCCTGCCTCCCTGGCCTGCTTTGCTTAGCCCTCTGGGTTGGTCTCACCCTTCGGGTGGCGGAAGCTGCTGGCCTTTGAAGAACCTCTCTAAGCAGCCATAGAAAGCAGAATCAGGGGGCTCCTGAGCAGGGGGATTACAGGGTCAGGACAGGTGGCAGGCAGACCTTGGGCTTCCTTTATCTTTTAAATAACTGTGTTAAAAATGGTTGTATAGGAGATAGATCTCTTGTAAAGCAGAGGGGAGGAGGACGGAAAGTGAATTAAGATGTGGGGCTGGGTGTGGCTGAGTGCTGCCCTAATCCCAGCACTGGGACACTGAGGTAGCAGGATTGCTGCAAGTTCAAGGCCAGCTTGGGCTACACAGCAAGATTGTGGCTCAAAAATAAAAAAATAAAATGGAATAAAAGAGATGTGCAGATATAAACTTTGCACAATGAATGTAGCCCTTACGCACTGCAAACATGTATGAAGAAAATACTAAACAGACAAAAACAAGAATTATTTTGTGCTAAGCACTTCATATACATGATGCTATTTAATCCTTGTAAATCAGCCACATAGGTCATGTCTTCATCTATTACTTTATAAAAAACAAAATTTCACAACAAATTAATAAGAAAGTAGCAATAGTTAGTGCATTTTCTTCATTTTAAAGATGAACAAATGACACTAACAGGTTAGGTTAGCCAACAAACATACACAGCTATTAGGGGCATCACTTAAACCCTAGGTTACCTTGGTTCATCCTATTTTTGTGAGCAACTGATTTAAGTTTTAATTTTATTATTATTATCGTTAAAGTTGTAAATACTCATTTAACAAACCATGGTTGAGCCTTTAGTGTGGAAGGGTATTTGGCCTGTATGAAAACAAAATTAAGATGTGATTCCTGGCTTCAGGGAGTTTTCATTTAAGTGGAACAAACTTATCTCACATCTTACACTGAAGAAATATGAAAGACTTTTGCAAATTAAACCATATTTGACCTATTCCATAGCAACCTAATAGACTTCCTTTCCTATTCTTGACCTACTAGCAGACACTAGATATGTTGAGGTTGAGTGTTTTATCTCAGTCATGATAAACCATACAATTCAGGCTCAAGCCAATCACTACTTTGTATCTGTTATTTTTTCCTAGTGGCACACAGGGTTTAGCCACCATCTCTCACCAGCCAGTACCTTTATTCCATCACTGTACCTAAGAGCAAGCAAGGCCAAGCCGTTGCTTGGTGTGTCAGTAGGTGGCAGCCTGGCTTTGCTCACTCTGAGTGCCTAGGAGCAAACGGAAGTTGGAAATCCACATGTCAAGGAAATTCCCATCACTGGGGTCCTCAGATCTTTTTGAACCCTAAAGCAATGCAGTCTCCAAACCTAAAAACACAGAGGTTCTGATAGAGCCATTTTGAGAAATTCTTAGCCTTAATTGAGCTTTTGCAAAAATCAAATGAGACTCAGACCTTGAGCTTGTGCCCCACAGTTCACACAACTTGAGCACAGATGCTGTGTCTATTAATAGGACCCGTCCAGCCCGTTTGGACCGAGTCTCTGCAGCAGGCTCTAGCTAGCAGTGTGCAGCCTTCTCCTGCTTCCTGCTCTGAGAACTCAAGTGGCAATCTTGCTCCAGCAGTTCTGAGTTTCCCTAAGATATCATCCCTTGTGATCCAATGAGTATAAGACTATAACAAGCTTCATCAACTGAGACACCAATAATGCACTGCTGCTGGAACTAAACAAACTCTGCCAAAAGAACCATATGCTAAGAGGCTGGGCTTACTTGGAATTTTGGAAGGTGGTTGGATCACTGGATTGATCCATTGATGAGTTTACAGCTTTGAAGAGGTGGAACCTGGTCAGGGATACAAGGCTCTGGGGCTATGACCTGGAAGGGTGTGCTCTGCCCATCTCCTCTCTTTGCTTCTGGACATCAGTGCAGTGAACAGCTTCCTTCTTCCACATCGGGTGGCTACCCCACTTCTGCCTTGGAACCAGCCAATGACTAAAGCCAAGTAAACCTCTTCTTTAAGCTGCAGGGTAGGGTATTTTGTGCCGGTGAGAGAAAGCAGATTTATATATAGCCATATGCAAATTCTGGCTCAAAATTGTATCTGTAGTTGCCTATTGCAAATTTGTTTACCTAGATAATAGCCTCCCCAAATGAAATCATAGGACACTTGTTGAAATAAAGTGGAAATCACAAATCATAGACTGCATGCATTGTACCGTTGTTTAAGCTGAGTGTTATTATAATCTTGAATCATTCTACTTAATAGAAAAAATAAGGAGGCTCACCACATAGCTCAGTGGATTAAAGCACCTGCAAGCAGGTGCAGGGACCAGGGGTTCAATTTGGCAATTGGGACTGGGCATGGTGGCATGCACCTGAAATCCCAGCTCTTGGGAAACTATAAACAGGTGGATCAATATGAGTCTGATCTAGTGGTGAGACCCTGAACACCCTGTAGACCCTTCTCTAAAATACAAAGAGAGAGAGAGAGAGAGAGAGAGAGAGAGAGAGAGAGAGAGAGAGAATAAGGAAGCTGTTCTTTCAAAATTTATATTGCCACTGAACTTTTATTTTCTTTGTTTTGGTTCTTGAGATTTAACCAAGGGCTTTGAAAATGCTAGGCAAATGTTCTACTACCATACATCTGACTCCCCAAATCTAGATATTTATATCATAATGAAGACTTTCAACTTGTAGTATCACAATGTTCTAAAATTAATAGAAAAGGCTAGTTTTAGTCTATTTGGAAATTAAATAATTTGGTTAGTTTGAATGAGTTTCACTCTATTTTTAAGTTTATATAGAACTAAGGGATTGATAGACTATCAAATTATCTGATTATAATTTCTTATTGCAAAATATTGGGTCAGGTTCCCATTTTTCCCTTTGAGGAAGCCAGCAGGGGGTGAGTGCCAAATTGGGAGACCCCAGAAGTTTGTTATAGAAGTTCCGAGAAACCACTTTTCATTTCTTTACCTTTGCAAATAAGGTCTGCATTTGGGAACATTTTCTGGGGTCAAGGAAAGAGCTCCAAGATGGCATTTGCCAATGAATACCTCCTCTGGGCTGTCAGGCATCTGACATTTTGCCTTTGGAGCTGGTCTTGAGAGACTCTAGGCCTCTCTCCAGAGTCCCTTCTATTTGCAGCGATGAGCAAATGTTTCTGTGGACCACACATTAAAGCTTCAGGCAGTTGTCACTTATTTTCTGATTGAGGAAGCCATTTAGGAACTCATCAACAATGTACCAGGTAAACACCTGTAGAAGGGGATAGTGCAAGAGGCTACTGGGAGTGACCGAAGGGCTCTGAGAGAGGAGCTGATAACTGTGTCACTTCTGGGACCCCCGAGACACTAAGACCTGGCCCAGCCCAGCTCTCTAGCCTCGTCTCATTGGCTTTTGGGGCCTTCTCTTCCTGAATGCGTCATTGCCATCTTTGCTGCTGTACCCACCTAGAGAAGTGTGGCTGTCCCGCCTCATCGCTGATGTCCTAGCTCTACACCCATTACCCTGAGAGTTCTTCTTTAATAGCCAACCTTATTACCCTCCTTCCACCTAATCACTTTCCAGACTATTATCTGGGACTATTTCTGGCACTTCTACTCTCTTAATTATTTTGTTTACTAATTGGACTATGTGAGTATTTTTTGTCTTTCTTCCCCACCAACTGCTGACCTGCTTTTTCCTAGCCTCTTGGAAATGACCTACCACTGAGTAGGACTCAATAAGTATTAATTTATTGAATGAATATATACAAGAGAATCAATTATATACTTCTATATCAAGACATAGACCTGCCCTTTGGAATCAGTGTCATGAAACCACCAAGAACTCTGAAGGACTCGAGCTTTTCCCCTACTTGCAAGCTAATAGGTAGCCTGCTATCAGGTGTACTGGCGGGAGATCTAAGACTCCTAGGACTGAGGTAAAGGACGGTGTGCTATCATTGTAGTAGCAATAGACAAAGTATCACATATTGCTGTAGTTTCCCAAGCTAAAATTTCCACAGGAGGAACATAAAGATGCCAAATATCTCTTTACACCAAGAAGGTGCATTACGGGAAAGGGATGCTGAGCTTGAGGAACCCAACTACTTTATGACGAACAACAAGCCTTCCTTGTATTACTGCTGGAGGGAGACATTACCTTTATTACACTGGGATTAAATAATTCTGCCCTGTGTTCTAGAGGGAAACAACTATATTTTAGTTAGTTCCCTCACTCCTGGGACATAATATTCAACATGTACAACTTACGGGATGGGAGAAAATTTGGCTCACAGTTTGTTGAAGTGTCAGGCCATGGCTGAAAGAAGCAGTTTGTGGCATGGCATCCAAGAGGTGAAGTGATGGTAAGGGGAGAGTAGGGCAGGAGGAGAGACCCTTCCAGCTGACACCTCATGACTGCCTTATCTCCCAAAATCACATTTAGCTATAAATTCATTTGTGGACAAGTCCACTGATGATTATCCACTCCTGAGCGTCACAGACCCATGATAGAATCACCCGCTCACCATGATCCCATCACTCCCCTGTCCCCAGTCTCCTTACCTGTGATCACCTGAGACTTTAGGCTGACATCTAGACACAAACCATAACAAACTACCTTTGTATTTAAGCAAACTTTTTCTCAAGGACGTTTGAATGAATCTTAAATATCTCCTAAAAAGCATCTTTAAGGGCCTGGGGAGATAGCTCAGTAGAATAAGCGCTTACCTACACAAGGGCCTGAGTTCAATCTCTGGTTCCACCAAAAAAAACAAAACAAAACAAAACAAAACAAAACAAAAAAACAGAAAAATGTAATCAGTGTTTCTGTAAGAAAAAACATGCAAGGGCTGGCCAAATAGTTCAGTGGATTAAAACACCTGCAGCAATTGAGACTGGGTGTGGTGGTGTGTGCTTGCAATCCCAGCTTTTGGGAGGCTGTAAACAGATGGATCACTAGGAGTCTTTTCTAGTAGTGAGACCCTGAATATCCTGTAGACTCCCTCCAAAAAAAGAAAAATATGCAAAAATAGGGGTAATCTATGGAGAACTTTTTCCAGACAAAGTCTCTCTTCTTGGTCTATCTTTCACTAATTATCCTCTTATCTTATCTCCCCTCCATTCCAAGAAAAGCTTGAACAATGTTGGATTAAGGAAAGACTTTAACCTCTCGCACATACATTCTTTTTTAGAGAAATAGCATATCAATAACTGGACTCATTCTTGGTGGTGTGGCCATGGGAGCAGCCCTGTTCTTAGGACAGCACAGCTCTTCCTGTCAAACTTGGGTAACCATCAGTTAGCAGGTTCCTGGGATGATGTCTAAGGGTAGACAAAGCCATGAGGTAAAAGTGAAACACTTTCTGAATGACAGATATTACTGAAAAATGATGGAAAAGGCAATTAACCTTTTATGTAAACATAGATATATTATGCAATAAATATTGTGTGCCCCAGGGTTTTAAAGATCAAGAAAAGATTTCTTTGGGTAACACTCCCCAGAGTACAGATGGACTTTTATTTACCACTTTAATGGAAAAATTTAAAAAGCTGTTTTATAGAATGGTATTTTGAAAACTGTGGGTCATGATCTGGTAAAGTGTTGAGAAATCAATCAGATGGGTCTTGGTTAACAATTAATAGCAATATCAAATGATAGAGTGGACAATGAAAGAGGGTATCATAAAGATAAATATTTTATGAAACATTTATATGAGACAGTGTATGTGAATAAGCTGAGTTGCAATATTAAATGTATTTCTCACTGCTGTCATAAAAGCTTAATATCTACTGTAGAAGATGCTATAAACTTAAAAATTATTATTTATAAACATCCTATGCTCTCTTGGGGGCAATCAGATATGTGAACAAAGTTAATACCAAATAGTTACAGAGGCTTAGGAAGTAGGATGTCAAATTTCCAGATGGTAAAGCCGGAAAGAAATGCCAAATAGGTGGAATAATAGAATATAAACTTCAAATAATTTCAGGTTAAGTTAGAGAACTGTGAATAGATATATGTTATCGATGTTTATATTTAAAAAGAAATCCCCCAAATTAGTTTCTAAGCCCAAGTAGATTATGATTGCTCTGTATTTACTGTGTTTTTTTAAAAACAAACATTAAAATTTATTTATTTATGTATTTATTTGGCATAGGGTCTCACTACACAGCTCAGACTCTTAGTGTTCCTTCTGTTTCAGCCTCCCCAGAACTGGGATTATAAGTGTGCATCACCATGCCCACTTTTAGGGGCTTGCACAGTGCATGTGGAGTTCCAGGGCCAGCATGGCATGCGGTCCTGGGGCCTGAACCCAAGTCCTGGTGCTTGCCAGGCAGGTGCTTAGACCGCTGAGCTAACACAGGTGGTACTGTGTTATTCTTCACATCTGCATAACTTCTCACTTGAAGAAAGACATGTATACTCCTGGTAGAGAGCATTTGAAAGACAACCTGCAATGTGGAATTTTTACTTGGACAAGAGAATACAATGGGACTAAAGGCAATACCATTTATTGATCATATATTCTATTTCAGAAAGCTTACACATCTGTCTGTGTATATTTGGAAAGTATCAGCTGAAAAGGAGAGGGAGTAGAGATCCACGCAGCTTCAGGCAGCTGCCATTGCAATGGCATTATTTTAGCTGCCACTTACTGAGTGACAGCTGGGCACTTGGCACTGTAATAGATTCATTCCAACATTTGCTTTCAACAGTTGAAGAACAACAACCACTTATCAAGGTCTGATGCCAAACATGATGTAAAACTTTTCTCCTGGGCTATTTTATTGAATCCTCCCAACTGTCTATTGAAGGAGATGTTTTTGATTCTCACTTGTGAAGAGGGGAATGGGCTTTAGGGAGTCAGTACTTTGCCTGGCATTGCACCATTGTTAAGTAGTATACTTTGGCTCAGTGTGAGGAGGATTTTTTAAGCATTGAAATATCTCAAAATGGGATGTGCTATTGCTTGATGAAATGAGCTCACTGGTCTTCCAGTGGAAGGAACAACATAGGAGATGTTTCTGACCAATCAGGACCATTGGAAGTTGAAGTCCACATGCAGGAAAATGACTTCAGGCTGGTGTCTTACTTAAGGAAGACAGGAGACTTACACTGGCTCTTGAAGGAGGAATATGAAGGTGACAAAGAAGGCAGGGAGGGACCTGTGAAGGAAGCTGCACAGTGACAGTCAGATGCACTGTCCCCTAGGGAGATCAAGGAGGGCTGCCTGCCTAGTTGACTCTTCCATCCACCTGTCTTGTATCTGTTACACCTTCCCATTGTGCCATTGACCCTGAAGCCCACTTGCACTTCCTTCTCCATCCCTGGCTGACTCAGCAGGAAGCTGAGTCCTGGGTATACTTACAATGATAGTTCGGCCCCAGTCTGTCCACTGAACAGGGTTTTTGTTTGTGTATGTGTGTGCACTTCCTGCTAACTGAATCCTCCTACATGTAATTGAAGAGGTCATATTTAGATTCTTGCTGAAAGTGCTCATCTACTTTTAAGTCCACTCACTCCTTTGGTTTGCTGTCACTTCATTCATCTGCTTGTCTTCATTGATCATACTTCTTATTTGCCCAGGCCTCTCTTCTGAGAGAATTTTGGGAAAGTCATTGTGGGAATCACTGCTCTAATGTGGTCCAACTTGAGCTTTAAGAACTAGTTGGTGATCATTTGATTTATATGGGACCTGCATCTGTCACTTGATGTCTATGGTTGGGTGCAAGTTATTACAAACTTAAGGGATGTAAAGTAACACCCATGGACCAGCTCACAGTGTGGTGCATTGGAAGATCGAGGAGGCTTTTCTGGGTTCTCTGCTTGGTATGATTTTTTTCTTAAGGTTGCGTCTTGCTATGTTGATAAGTTAGTTCTGAACTTCTTGGCTAAAGCAATCCTCCTGCCTCAGTCTCCTGAGTAGCTATCTGGTACAATAGGCACATGCCCTGGCAACCACTTCAGGTTCTCTCTTTGGGATCTCACAAGACAAAATGAAAACCATGGTGCTGGCTAGGCTGGGCTCTTCTCTGAAGACTCTGGGGAGGAATTTGTTTCCAGGTTTAGTTAGGTTAGGGTAGGCCTTATATCATCTGAGATTTGTCCCCTCCCTCTGTGTATATATGTTGGAATTCTAAACCCATGGTTACGAATTAGGAGGTAGGGCCTTTGGGTGAGGCAATTGGGTCATGAGGATGGTGTTCTCAGAATGGGATTAGTGCTCTCACAAAAGAGGCCTGACAGGAAGTGTTTGCCCTTCTGCCAGGTAAGAATGCAGTGAAGTTTCTATGCAGAAGAAAGCTACATTTGTGGTTGAATCTGCTGGCACTTTGATCTTGGACTGAACAAGCAGACCTGTTTCTTATGATTGTAGGATGGAGGTCCCTAGCTCTTTGTTGGCTGTCAGCTGGGGATTCCCTTAGGTCTTAGGAGCTGTTAGTACCCTTTGCCACGTGACTCCTTTCATATCTTTCCTTTCCATTTGACAGGAATTTTTCTGACTTGAAAACACTCTACTTTTAAAGAGCTGTATTACTGGATTAAAGCCAACCAAATAGTTTAAAGTCAGTTGCAGAATTTCTTTTTCCATATAACCATAATCTCATAATCACAGTGGTGATTTTGCAACACAGATCCACCATGCTCAAAAGGGGAAAGATAAACAAAGACAGAAGTCCCTGGGTCATCTTGTGAGCCTGCCTACCACATCTGGCAAACACATTGTCGTCTCATCTCACTGCTTGGATGTTAGAATAGGTGACAGCCTCTACCAAATCTTTTCCCTTCAGCATCTGTTGCCCCACTGGTTCTTTCACTAGCTTTTTTTTTTTTTTAACTAAATATCTTTTTGTTTTTGGTGGTACCAAGGATCGAATTCAGGACCTTTTGCTTGCCAGAGAAGCACTTACTCCACTGAGCTATCTCCCCAGCCCCCTAAAATTCTTACTGCTTGGCTTGTTCTGTCCAGATGCATAGAAAAAACCTCTTCTCATAAGCATCGCACTGCTGTACACTGGCTCCACAGATGACAGCACCATCACCGCATGTGGACTCCCAGAGCTGGGTTCGTTGCTTGCTGCTGTAGAGAGGTCACCATATGGATAGAGCTGTGGTGGAGTCCCACAGTGGGAGGACCAGGCAAGAGTTACTGGAGAGCTGAAGTTTAGTTGATGCCTATCTTTCAGTGTGTTTGTGGGTGGTGGGGAGGTGGAGTAGAAGAGGACTGGATAGGGGTTTGATGTGAGTCCTGGATTACCGACAGCAGTGAGGTGAGGAGTTTTGATTTCTGAGTAGATCAGTGTGATACATGATCTTTCATGGAAGAGTTCGTAGGTCTTTAGGAAGTTTCCTGTAGAGAACAACTGAGGCATTTGCTAGGGCAGGCGTGCTGTAGATTGATGTCATGCTAACATGCAGCTAAGCGCTCTGTTTCTCTCTATCTCTCAGTCTGTCTGTCTGTCTGTCTGTCTGTCTGTCTGTCTGTCTGTCTCTCTCTCTCTCTCTCTCTCTCTCTCTCTCTGTGTGTAAATTGTCACAGTAGTCACAGGCTTCAACCCCCAAACTGGAAGATTCTAACTTTCTTTGAAATGTATAAATATTGATTTATGCAATGCTACAACGTAACAATTTTGAGACATGAAAAACTATAAAAATTCCCAGAGTTTATATTTAAAATACTTTGGTCTGGTACATATGCCAATATCGTATAGTCTCCCTAGTATAAGGACTCAAAAGAAGAAATAAATAAAT
>PVKN010008807.1:7397-24704 GCA_004027915.1 Capromys pilorides | reverse complement strand
CACACAGATGAGAGAGAGAGAGAAAGAGAGAGAGAGAGATCCATCACACTTCTATACAGAGAGACAAAGCCTTTTCTCAGTCACAGGTACAGATGTTTCTAGTTTAATTTTTATAATTTTAGCACTAGGGCAAAATAATATAGGAGAAGAAACACACCAACTGGTATCTTAAAGATCTCTGTAGAAGCAAAACCTTTATACATTTATTTAACAAACACACAAAAGAAGGACCCATCCCATGGCTATATGTCACAGAGGTACCTCACAGTCATTGCTCAAGTTACAAGTGCTAACTAGCACACTAACGCGTCAGAACCAGAGCCCAACTAAGCAAGGAATTAGAAATGAAAGGAAACAAAAGCACAGAGTTAAGGTGGAAAAGGAAAAGAAAAAAAGCAACCTAGGAAAGATGGAACGGTGGGAGGCAAAGGAAGCAGAGAGGAGAAGGAAGGAAAAAAATGAAAAACAGACAAACTTTTACTTCCTTTCAGTAATCTTGGAGAAAGGCATACCAGCCTAAACAGCCAATGAGAGGCCTCTCTGCACCATGCAGTTTGATATGATACGGAAGCTGGAACCAACTGGAAAACTCAAGGTGTCAAATACAATTTTCAAATAGCTAAATAAAAACTGTATCTCTCATGCAAAGATATAAGCCTATGTTAGAGATTTCTGTAAGTCATTAATGAAGGAACCAGCTATGTGATAATGTTAGTTCTCTAATTTAAACTTTTATGGACACATTTTTCTGCTAAAATCTTCAGCCCACTGTTTTGTCCTATGCTTTCCTGCACCTTATCAGCATAGAAAAATAAAAACCAGGAAGAAAATTTTGGATTACATGGAAAACAGCATTCACAGTAAAACTTGCTGACCTCTTCTTAACACTTTAAATGTCAACTCCACAGTTCTATTGTTCTGTATCTTTAGTCACCAAAACACAATCTTTTCTTTAGAAGTTTGTAAACTCTTTGGAAATATAACAAAACTGAATCAACAAAGTGCGAGGTACCCAGGGCAGAGATTCTGTGACACTTGTTGGCTGATTTGGTCATAACAGTTGCTGTAGCAGGCAGGGACTTGTGGGGATCCTTGGTCCCTGCCCTAGAGATGATCATGGACAATGGACACACATGAGGTAATTTGCAGTGTGTTTACAGGGATTCAAAATGAGTGAATTATTAATGATAACCAAAAATTGGATTTAGTTTCATTACTACAATTTTGAAAAGAGAAGAGATTTAACCAATGAACATGTGTTTATCCATGCTGGCATTTCAGGACAATCAACTCATAATGTTTTTCCTATAGACTCTATGATTTACTTCTTATTTTTATTGTGAAAACTCAAAATATAATTATATGATAAATTTATCATGCACCTTTTCTCTGTAAAGCAAAATAAATGTATATTTATGGAAAATGCTGCTTGCACACTGAACAGCAATAGGAAGAATGAAAGAATTGCTTTACTGCAAAGATAACAAATAAAAATAAAAATACAAAAACAAAGGAAGAAACCATTTTCTGTAAAGTGTGAATTGGAAACTATAGCATATACCTAAGTCTAAAAACGTGGTTAGAATCATTTCAGACACTTGAAGAAATGTTGGAAAATTGAAAGGAACTATTTAATACTAAATGTATTGGAAAACAGAAAATCCCACCAGTAAACATGAGAAATTTAAGGTCAGTGACAGAGAATGAGAGAGTTTGTACAGAGGTAAGCATTGCTCTGTAAGCCTTTGCTTTGTTGTTCTCACCTTCCTGGTAGGAAGGAAATATGATCTTCAGAAAAGTCCCTGTGGAGCTACCCGCCAAGAAACTGCTCTGAAAAGAGTCAGAACTGATTTTAATATGAAAAGGTAATGGCACGTGGAGAATTCACTCACTAGAGCAGTACTATTGTAAGAATATGAAGCAGAAGCAGATATGACCTGACAGTTCTTTCCATTAAAAGATATGAAATTTGAGTGTAGATTTTATATTGCTGTGGTTTGCTTGCCAAATCCAGGTTGAGATATTTAGTATTTTTTTTTTTTTGCATTTCCCACTAGTCAATAATCTCTACTGACTATGGCCTATAATCCATAGATAAATTCACTAATTTCTATAAAGGATTTTTAAACAAGAAGATCCTCTCACCTCAAGATGCCCTATTTCAGCTCATCAAGAATGAACACCAGAGACAAGGTGTGATGGCACACCTGTAATTCTAGCACTCTGGTAGGATGAGTCAAGAAGATTTAAGCCCTGAGCTCACTAAGCAATCTGAGCACTGAGCTCATTAGAGATACCCTACCTCAAAATAAACTAGTAAAGTCAGTAGAGGATGTAGCTGAACATGAATGCCTGATGCTCACTCCTCAGTACTACCATCACACTGTGAAAAGGGAGCATGCACTACCAACCAGGATGATTTTTAGTCTTAGACTTCCTGATGATCAACATATGAGTGCTGTTTTCATTTCCTAGGAGTGATGAGAGAAACCCAAAGTACACAGCTGAATCTGCTTATCTCAGGTCCTACAGAGGGTGCATTGTCACACTGCACAGGTGAGCTTTGGCGAAAGAGATCCAGTGGGATCTTGGGTGAAGAGACAGAGGAGGTTTGGCTAACTTTGAGACCAATATGGAGAATTTTAAAAATGACTTTAGAAGCTTATATTTGGTCAAGGAGGAAGGCAGTCAATGTGTCACTCATTTAGCCTGGAGACTGCCAACATCAAATGTCCATTTAGTTCCTCCCGCTTTCCAGACACTGCTGCAATCGGGGGCTCAGGTAAACATGAGTTTCCAATATGGGCCTCAAGAAAGAAGGCAGAAGGTACCTTGAATGCCCAAGACAGGGACCCTCCAAGCCTCAGATATTGTCATATACCAGGCTAATGACATCTGGTAGAGCATTTATTTCTCTGACACCCTTCTAAGAAAATGACAGTTTGAACACTAATATTTTTAGGCAAGGCACATTTGTTATCACTTGGGTTACCCATCCAACTCCTGATGTATCTTGCCTGAATTTTCTGAAAAAATGGGAAAGTCAATCAAGTAAGGGTTATAATAGTCAATGTAGTCAAGAAGAGATTGTCACAAGTCTTGAACTGTGACCCCCTCCCCTCCCACAAAGGTATTTCTCTGTGTCAATTTCTAGTTCATATGACTAATTTGTAAAAGGAGTCTTTGGGGATATAATTCAACCAAGAATCTTATAGATCAGTGTTTCACTAGTGAAACAGATATAACACATGATATATGAATTTATAAGAAATGACAAGATTGGCTTGTGACGGTCAGCCAGAGTTGGGTAAGGGAGCCAGCAGAGACTGTCTTTACACATTTCATGCTGAAGGATTTGGTCCAAGATCTGGAATTCACAGTGGTTTCCTGGAAAGTCTGCATCAGGGAACCTATGTTTCTCCCATGAAGGCTGAAGACTCTATGTGGGAAGATTCCATAGTTTCAGAATTAGGAAAAAAAAATATGTCTAGTTCTTATGGTCAGCAAAACGGGAAGAAAATGCCTCAAATTAGTGGAAATGGCAGATGATGAAAGGTGAATTCCATAGACCACAGGTCATAGGGATAGAAGATGGCAGAGGAAACAGGGATATGCCCCTAAAGAACCTTAGGGGCCCACAGAATGGCCAGGTCTGGTCTGAATAGCTCCTTGGGAAAGGAAGGTTCACCCAGACATATGGACCAGTGATTCTTTTTGTGGAAGCTCATCATAAGGACTGCTATTTGCAGACTAATGCCTCAGAAACAAGTGACTGGAAGCCAGAGGTGACCCCCCCAATCTCCTCAGATAATGCGCTCAATGCTATTCATCAGGTGTTAGACTCAGTTCACTTGCTGAGTTATCTTTATTTTACATCATGCATCAAACAAAACCAAAATGGGCCTGGGGAGGGTATAGCTTCCAGGAAAGAAGAAGGGGCATGGCTGTAATGTGCCTTCTGGGGTAGTTTCTTAGACCTCTCCTGTGGCAAGAACAGAGGAGATAGGCTATTAAAGGCCTATAGTGGGCCACTTCAGGGAGATGAAGGGTCACTTTTCATCAGAGTAAGACAATAGCAAAAGAGGGCTCCAGAGGGGATAAAGTAGTCAACTATTTATTTCCTTAAGCACTTGCTCACTATGCCTTTAGTGAATGAGGGAACAAGGAAGTTTCTGTCAGTTTCTTGAACGGAATCTGACATGAAATTCTTAAGAAAACTTTGCCTTACTGACTTATTTTCTTTTACTTAGGCAGAATCAGTATGCATAGAAAAATAAACAGACTTCAAAATACAGCTTTTAATTTGCAGTTGTCCTTTGTTCTTTAGTTTAATTTCATCATTATTATTGGGAGCCAGTGACTTTCAGGGGTATATATTAATGGTTTAAGTCTTGGAGAATTAAAATACTTATTTAGTTTTGGGAAGCAGTATTAAATCTGGTATTGTTCTTTTCAGAACTTCAACCCCAGTAAGACACACACACACACACACACACACACACACACACACACACATTCAACAGACAGAGTGATGAGCAGCTATTCTAAAATTTCTATCCCAGACCTTTGTCTTCAGCTAGCTTAAGAGCCATTTGGTTTTTCAGTTATGTGGGAAGTACTGCCTGAAAGCACCTCAAGCAATGCCCAGGTCCTGTGAGTTCTTGTTCTTTCCTGGTAAGCATCCCCAGAAGCTTCTCTTTTTTAAAGCCAATCTTAAAAGATTGTTATTTTTATTCTTTCAGGATTCTATAGTAAAATACCTTGTTCTAGGCAATTTATATAACATAAATTTATTTCTTCTATTTCTAAAGGACGAGAAGTTCAAAATCAAAGCATCAACATTTCATGCAGCTAGGAAGGACTCTCTCTGTGCTTTATAGGTAGTGCTTTGTTGCAGAGTCTTTCTCATTGGAGAGTTACCCAGCTCCTTCAAGCCTCTCTCTTGGGTACTTGCTGACTCATAGAGGGCCCACCTCTTCATGCCATGTGTGTTATAATTATCCTACCTGTTAATTCTACTACACTGGGGTCAGATGGCAACACAGAAATTTTGGTGGGCATAAATATTCAGAACATAGTAGTTGCATGATTTATAACCTCACGTGCATGTTGTTTTTGAAATGTCATTGATATAGAACTGGAAAACAGATTAATTGAAGGGGTGAGGGTTGGTGAGAGACTTGGGGGTAGCTGACCTGAAGGACACTCAAAGTGGTATTTTTCTAGAACTTTCTATATCTTAGCGTGGTTGTGGATACATGAAACTAAAATGAAATAAAATTGTTTATACTTATGCATGTATAAACAAAATAAAGATAATTCAAGTGAAGTCAGTAGATTGTGTGTCAATATGATGACTACATATTATACTACGGTTTTCTAAGATGTTACATGGAAAACCCATAAGCAATACATAGGATTACTCTGCTCTCTGTTACAACTGAAGGTGAAAGAAAAATTACTGCAATAAAAAGTTTGATGAGATTTATGGCATTTATTATAAAAAGCACCCTACTTTTAAAAACACATGCAATGAAAGTTGAAAGAACACACTCTTTGTTGGGATTCAGCTTCATGTAACACATTCTACTTTAGCTATCACGGGCATAGAGAGACCCAGAGGAATTTATCATGAGGAACCGAACTGAGTGCCCCCAGATTCCCTGGAAAGCTGAGGGTTGGGCTGGGGCTGGACCTTGGGTCACACAGTCAGAGTAGAGACAGGAGCTGCTGCGACCATTGGCTAAGCCGGCTGTCACTCCACCTCCACCCTGCTGTCACTGTGGATGGAGAGAGGATGGTGGTCATGTTTGCTGGTTGAGTGAACTGGGCCTGCAGATCACAAGATCCCATGGCCACCACCAAGGACCCCTGTGTAGGACTTCTTGTGAGTTCTCACAAGTGTGAAGAGCATGAAAATGACCCATCACTCAGGAAAGCCCCTATCATGGGTCAGTTTGTATGGTAACCCACACTGTCCAAACTCAGAGTATACCTCTTGTTTTGCCTTTGCCTTTTTTTTTTTGTCTGAGTTTGGCCCAAGTTTGCTCTGCAGCATTGATTTCTCTGATACTCATTTACCCAGCACTTTTCAGATAAATTTTTGACACTATTCATGGCTTGTCTTGTCCAATTCTGTGTTCAAGGCAAGAAAAACCTGGAGTACTTTTGATTGATAAGCCATTTCTAAAATAATGGCCCTGTAACACCTGGACAAACTGCAGGCACAGTGAATACCAGTTCCTTTGTGCTGCCACTTTGCAAACCCTCCATATGACTTCACCTGAGGCTGAAGGGAGGCTGAGAAGCACAGCTACAGGTCCAGCTTCCAAAGGAAAGAACAACTCAGGTGAGAATTGGAATGCAGTTTAGAGAGCTGCTCTGCAGCCCCTGTCACAACATGTACCAATGTTTTTACCAGGGGCAGATTTCTCTACATCACAGGGTACTGTTTCATAACTTTCTTCTTTCTTTATATTTTTCCGTAGGCATGTGACAAAACTAAATTGAAAATGTTTCAATTTTGAAAATGTAGTACAGTAAAATTCCACATTACCATTAATACTCAAAACCCTTGCTTCAAGTGCCTGTTTAGGTAGATGCTGGGATTCAATCACCAGCATGCCGTACCAGTCTTACCCCTGGAGTGCTCTGAGAAGGCAACTGAGACTAGGCATCGTGGCACATGCCTGTAGTCTCAGCACTTGAGAGGCTAAAAACAGGAGGATCACTATGACTCTAGTCTGTGTAGTGAAACCCTGTAGATCCTGTAATAAATACATAAAAAAAAAAATCTCCCTTCAGTTAAACACACTCACTCCATCTTTCATTCCACTTTCTGAAGCAGTCTTGGGCACATTCTTTTGTGAGTCCTTATGAAGCATGATGCAAAACAAGATGAACACTGCTGCCAGGTGCCATCAAGGGAAAGGCAGCTCATGACATACAATACTGTGTCCTCATGCACCTCAGTCACCAAATCTGCCACTATGTGGCTTCTGGCTTTTCCTCAAGGTCAATATGACCATGAAAGGTAATTGAATAGATTGTGGATATGGAGGCAGCCAGGGCAACACAACTAAAGAGACACATGAGAGAAGACTTCTAGGACTACTACAGGAAGTGGCAAGAACGATGGGAAAATATGTTTGAAGAGAGCATGATTCTCTTAAGTGAAATACTGGCAATGTATCTTTTACTGAAGCAATTTGTTAAATTTACTTTGTATGCCATATTTTTCAATCATACCTCATAAGCCTTTTAAAAACATAGGACAATATTACCATAATCCAAATCCTGTACCACCTGGAAAAGCCAAGCCAAACCAAGGACATATTTAGTTAGTTGGGGAGATGAGGTAAAGTCACATGAATGGGATCTGATCACCCTGAACCCCTCTTTAAAGTCTGAATATCTGGGACTAGTGAGATAGCTAAGGGGTCTAAAGCACCTGCATAGGCAAGCTTAGGCAAGTGCAGGGAACACAGTTCAATCCCCAGCACCACATGCCATGCCAGCCCTGTGCCCAGTGTAGGCTAAGCTGGCCACAGAAACAAAACAAAGCAAGATAAACAACAGAAAAATCTGAAGATTGGTGTTGGCAGCCTGGGAAGCATCAGACTCAGAGTTGAGAATATACCCCTTGTAGGAGTGATACACATGGGAAGTATACTGGGTGAGACAACATGAAGGACTTGGTAGACACTTCCTGCTTTGCTGCAGGTAGTTACTGCTATGTAGAGATACAGGACTAGAGATACTGAACATTCTGATTTAATTTTCAGAAATTTTCCTAACAGATATCATGCTTTTAAATGTTTTCAACACATTAAAATTTTGGCTTCTATTTGTTGGAAGAGAAACCACAACATTTGTTAGCTTGTTCTGCAGTGTTGTTAAAGGAATTACTGGAAGCTGACATTAATTTTACTCACACTTCTCTAATCTCTGCATTAAGCCCATACATAGAAGCTGTCTCTGATACTGCGTGGATTCTTTCTGAACATCCGGGACTGAGTTGAAGGAAATCTAGCTAGGCAGTGCACAAAGCTATCATGATAAGAGCATGTGGGGTTGATGCATTTTCCCAGGACAGCCTGAAGAGCCAAGCTCTGAACATTGAGTTTAATGCTACATCCTGGGCTTGCTTTGCAACCCCATACTCAGACCGTCAGTTACCAGGGCACAGGCTTGGCCTAAGGAACAGTCATACTTGGGATAACATGTGCTAAATTCAGCCCTAACAACTCCTCCTTTAAAAGCATTCCTAAGAGGAAAGAGAAATGAGATAAGGATAAGGTGGACTTGTGGCAACTGATATGTGAAAATTGTCCCACCTTTCCTAATAGTGACAGCTATCACTCATACCAGATGTCCAGAGGGCCAGGCTATGCCCGAAGCTCTTTGCTTATACTGGCTTGCATGACTTCGCCATAGTCTATAAGGTGGATGAGTGATTCTATTCCCACATTAAAGACAGAAACTGAGAAGCAGAGAGGCTAGTAAGTGAACTAGACCCAATCTGGACAGTCCTGTGAGTATAAGCTCTGGCTGGCCCAAGCTGGCCTGGCAATGGCCTATCATCCCCAGTACCACCAAGCTGGATCCAAAGACAGCAGCTCTTTTGGCTCCTCTGCTGCTGCTGAATAGCCTCTCAGTGTCTGCCTGACATGGGAGCCACCAAATGTCAGCTACTCCATTGGTGCTCTAAGGAGTAGGAACTCCTGCCACCCATGCACATTCTGGGAAGTTCCCTACTGGGAGGAATGAGATTTGGCCAATGGACAATAAGCATCTACAGAAAAACTGCTCTGTTTCCATGGCAAGTAGTTTTACATCTTTTATTTGAAAAGATTTGACAAGACTAAAACTCAGCTTGTCTTGGGGTGGTATTGGCCCATTCCCTGCCTTGGTCTCCCTCTGCTTACTCGGTTTCTCAGGCCTGCACCCCCAAGGGAAGTTTCCTGATATTACTTCTGCCCATATTCTTTTTATATCATTTGTATTGACACCTTCTTTCTCATTGATTCCTACTAATCTTACGTCGTTCATTCTTGCATCATCTTGCAGATGTTGAATTATTTTTTGCCTGCATCCTGGTTGTTTTTAAGAGATCTTTTCTTACCTTTTCATTAGCTACAAGTGTGTCTTTAAGATCTGAAATTCTATCTTCACTTTCATTCATACAGTTTTGCCAGCTTGTGATTGAGATTTTATTTTCTTGTATATCTCTTTGATACCATTTCAGGTGATCTATTTATTTCTTATATTGCTCAGTGTTGGAATCCATCATTTTTCTATTTTCCTCTAATTTTTTGTCAGTGTCTTCTTTAATATTGCTTAAGTCTTTCATTATAGTTATCCTTTCTTTTTCTATTTCAGAGGTTATTTCTGTTCTCATTTCTTCTCTACCTTTCTGCAGTTGTTCTACCTTAGTTGCTATGAATTTAGAAATGACTTTTTCAAGTTCAGAAATTATTTCTGATCTCATTCCCTCTATGCTTTTCTGCAGCTGCTTTTTTTAACTTCAGTCTCTAGTACTTCAAAGATTTCTTTTTTAACTTCAGAGCTTGCCTCCAATCCAAGTTCCTCTATACGTTTCAGATGCTACTAATTCAGAGATTTCTGCTGCATGATTCCCATTTTCTCCTATGGTATTGTCTCCTGTATTTGTTCCAGGTGGGCTTGGGACCTGAGATTCCATTTTGCTCCTTGTCTGTATCATTCTGAGTAGCTGTGATCTTTGGTTCAGGACTGCATGCCCATGGGTTGTTCCTTCAGACTGGGCTTGTGGAACAGCTGAGCTGCTTGTAGGCCGAGGGAGGGGGGTCTCACTTACCTGACAGGTCTGGTACTGGGTGATAGGCTTCACTGGCAGCAGGCCAGAGGAGGTCTCTCGTGGTGGGCCTGGTGCTGGCGGGCCTGACACTGCCTAATGACATTGGGCTGTACTGGTGGTGGGCCTTAAGACCATCACCTGGCAAGCCTGGCCCTGGCAGGCCTGATGCTGCCTGTTGCTGGTAGGCTGCTCTGGCGGCAGGCTGGAAGTCTCATCTGGTGGGTCTGGCACTGGCGGGCCTGGTGCTGTCTGGTGGGTCTCCCTACTGGAATCTTAATAACTCCAAAGTCAAAGTCAATTGAGATTACTTTCCAAGATTAGGAGTTACTTGGGTCAAAGTAGAGGAAGGATGGGGGATACTATTAGATAACAGAACAGAAGACAGATAGACAGCAAACATTGCATATTACAGTGCAGAAGGATTAAAGAAACCCAGAGAATCAAAAGCTGAGACAAGAGCAAGGCTCGGCCCCAAAAATGGGATATGCACGATCTAGTGACCCAGGTCATAGTGATATTGGGTTGAGCCATGTGATTAGCTGCAGCTGATCCTACTTCCTGATGGATACAGACACTGCTCATTGCTCAGCTGAGTTCCTTATAATGTCAGGCTGCTTCTCGGAGGGCACAATCAAATTTTCTTGCTTATTGTAAAAGAGAAAATAGCCTCCTCATCTCCATTATTGCTTTTATTAGAAAAATGTTATTAACCTTTCAGAAACTTAGCATTTTACTTTTTTCTTTGTGTGTATGTATTTGGGCAAGTTCTCACATTTATCTTAAAAATGCTAGTTTCTGCACTATTTTTAATTGAAGTGCTTTAGGATAAATTCAATTAAGTTTTGGTATATGAACTGAAAATTGCAATATATCAAAATATTCCACTACACAGTTCACTAATTATCCAATTTCTAATTTGAGTTCCTTTGTTATTTCAGGTTTGTGCTGGAACTCAGAAGATAGTTTCAGAGGAAATGACTAAGGCCCACATTGTCCAGAGTATGTCTTAAATGCAACTTGGGCTTAAAGGTTACCTAAAATAATAACAGCTCTAAATAGTCTAATATTTTGAGAATTCCAAAGATTGAAGAGTTACAGAAGTTTTCTTTCAAATTCTTCTTTTCAGGGATGAGCTAGAGTTTGTCCAAAATTATAACCCACAAAAAAAAAAAAAAAAAAAAAGTAACAGAATCATAGCTAAAGCCAAAGTCCTGAGTTCCTGGGTGACTTCTACATTATAGGGACCCTCTAAGCAGGCCTAATGCTTTACACTAGCTGAGCAGTGAAGGAGAGACAATAAGGGATAGATCTGTCATAGCTCTGTATTGCTCTTGATTTTTTTAGTCCCAGCTGTTATGAGTTACACCTTCTACATGGCTGTCCTTGTATTTTATTACTGTCAACCAGCATAGGATTAAACCCCCTCCAGAGCAACCTGTTCTGCATGCAGGAATGCTCTCCCTATGAATTCCAGCCCAAGAGAGTGCAGCCTCAGGAGAAGAAGCAAAGGAGCAGGTATTGAGGTTCTAGATCTGCATTTTAGCCAGTCTGCATATTGGCAATGCTGGAATGCATGTCAAATCTATATTTGAATAATCTATTAGTAATTGTTTTTCATTAACCACAGCTGTCCACCTCTTGTTAACAAAGCCAGAGCCAAGCTAGTGAACAGCTGCTTCATATCCCCACACAATTGCTAGGGCAAATGTCTATAAATCATTATTCAAATTTGCCAACCGAGAAAATGTTGATATAAGGGCTCTCAACTGAATATACTGCATTTTGTGCTTCAGTATTTGTTAGGCAGATATGTCTCATAACTTGGAGGATAGTACATGATTCTCTTTGCTACATAAATACTATCACAAATCCTCTTAATCAAAGCAAAATTCTGATAAAAAATACAACACTGTCAATCCAGTAATTTAACATGATTATTTCATTCTTGCCTTTCTGATTTCTGACTTTAAAATCTTGCTTGAAAATTTAAACAGCAAAAAAGTGTTTTCTTTTACAGTTTTGCATTTTAATATTTAATATATACTAAACATTTTTATTTCTATTATTTATTTGTTATTTTTTAAAAAAAATTGTAATAGTTTACTGCTTTGCTATGTTACAAGGTAATTTTCTTTTTTCACCACTTAACAGTTTATCCTGAGAGCCATTCAGGCTGTGCATTTGTTTGTTTACATCCTGGTATCTCCAATATGGTCATTTAAGTAGGGGTCATCTCAGATTGATTCTTATGTTGAACAGATATAATTAAATTGTTGTTTGTACATTTCCTGTTATATTACTTTATAAAAATTAATGAAAAATATGCAATTTTTGATTGTCTTGTATTTAAAAAATGGACTAGTTAGTAGTTAACTTAGTTGCTGTTATAAGTAGCTTCCATAATGTATTTAAATCCTGCTTTACTGCTTTGTAGGTGAGTTGGACAGAGTTCATGTTTGGAGTAAAGATAGGATCACTTTTGCTTCACTATACACTGTGATATTGATTACCAAAAGTGACATATTCATTTTCATTGCCACCAAGAGGATACATGTATATGGGCCTCTTTTCCAGGAATCTCACTGGCTTGTCTTTTATTAAGTTATCTATTACTAATTTTCTAGGTTGTAAAATGCACTCAGGCTTCTATAGGGCATTTACTTGATAATTGATTGAATCATTCACTAAATGAGTCAGTTAAGAGATATTTATGAGACAAATGCCTTACTATGAGCTAGGAGGAGAGAGATGAAAAATGAGAGTTGACAGCTCCAAAGGACCCATGCATCGCTGTGTCAGAGCCCTGCACAGGTAGACTGGGTTGTAGGAGAGATGGTCAAGGTGCACACAAGGCTTCTGAGAACAGCCACCAAGACTTTACTTAAGATAGGTACAACAAACACCCAAAAATGAATGACAAAACAGGAATGAGGGTGTTTACCCAGGACAAAGACATAGAGAGATGAGAGGGAAGACCAAGTGGAAGATGTAAGGTGCACAGATGAACAGAACCATAGGAGCTAAAGGACAGGAAAGGATACAGGCATGTTGGGACTATTCCAGCAATGCGTGTCATAAAAGTCAAGTGGAAGTTGTTTAAGAAGAAGCAATGGAGTAGGACAGAAGAAAGGGGATTATTTAATAAAGCAGTGGTGTCACAGTGAGGCTTCGTACAGCAATATTCCAGGTTTTGAAATCAAATACAGTCAGAAAATGTCAGTCTCTGATGGACACCCCTCTTCTCTGGTCTTGCCTAGATTCTCATGCTTTCCCTTCTCTCCTCTGTTCCCAATCCTTCTTTGCCTATATTCTTAGCCTTTCCATTATATGTGGCAGGAAATGTAGCCTCCAGCACCCTTATAACTTAGAATTTAGGCTCCCATCAGAGAATGTCTCACTCACAGTTCTAGTTCAAAGTTCCCAGTAAAAGCCTCTAACTGCCGTAGTTTAGAAGCCCAAGTCTGTAACAGTTTCCCTAAGCTTGAAAGGAACATGAAAATTCTAGTAGGAATGTGACAACCCCTGATCATTTGGTGAGATAAGAATGATAAGAGATAAGAACACTGGGGTGCTAAGAAAATAAAACCATGCATATGAGCCAGAGAGAAACCAAGGACAAAGACATAGAAACACGAGACAAGAGACCAAGTGGAATTTGTAAGGCATGGAGATCAGCAAGACCATATATTCCTGTCATTCTTATTAAAATAAAGCTGAAGATAGGACAGTGAATGACACTGAATAATATGCTAAGGACTTTCTATGGATAGTACAACAGTAATCAACAGTAATCGTATGGCTGGTCTGTGTGTCTTTTGCTATTGTATCTTGCATTCTAGTTGTTCAGGGTGACCTTGATGTGCTTGGTCCATTTAAGAAGCTCAAAAGAAACGAGAAGTTTAGGCATCTCCTAAATGCGCAGTATTAGCAGAGCAGCTACCAGCCCATCCTGGATGTTCTAAAGCTGCACATTGGATCTGGGCCCTGTTTTGAACTTGACTTTGATCTTGTGGGAGACCTTGAGGAACTGTGTCCACAGTCTGATTAGATGCTGCCTCAAACAGGACCAAGGGGCCACTGTCCCTTTTGGTCCCTTGGGCCCTACCTCAGCCTGTCTAGAGACTGTGGCGGATCTAGTTATTTTCTCATACTCTAATATCAACTTTTAAAAAATTATTTTCCAAATAATTTCATTTTTCTTAATAAAAGGAGAAAGAAGAGATTTTGAACAGGAGTCAGAAGTAAACACATTTCTATTTTTAGTTTCAAGTTGGAGAGATCATGGCTGCCAGCTGCAGAGGATGGACTGGGGTAGACTGAAGTAAGGGACAGCAATACCAGCTGGGGAATTATTCTATTAATTTAGGTGAGAAGTGCCAAAAATCTGAGCTAAGAGACTGTGGTGACAGAAACAGTGATGGAGAGATGGACAGTAGGTACTGCTAGGATTCAATGAATTCCTCACAGATTTTTTGTAACAAATAACATTAACTTCAAAGATAAATAAGTCTGCTATCGAAATAGTAAGCTCAGAAAGAGGGTAGGGCTAAATGTTTCTGCTCTGAATATCAACTTTTGTGTTCATATAGCAAGATGGTTACAATGGTGATTCTCAAATCATGTATGAAATCATCTAAAGAGAGAACCTTTTCCAGAAGTTGGCACAGAAATTAAGGACAACTTCCCAAAAGCTCCTAGCAAGCCTCTCCTTAATGCTCATAGAACTGTGAATAGAATCGCATGTCCATTCATTGGTCATCAAAAAGGGGAACTCAGTTACTACTGGGATGATTCCTGAACCTGATGATGGAATTGCTTTCCTGGAAGACAATGCTATGCCTAGATATTGGGAGAGGAGAGAACAAAAACTGAAAGAGTCTTTCCTAAAAAGGAGAGAAGGGGCTTGATGTGAAGTAGAAAATAGGCGTTGTTTCATAGTCTGTAACAGTTTGGCATGGGGAAGGCGAGGGAGTAACAACCACAGTAAACCTCAAATTTACTGAACTTCATGACTAATGAGTTCACCAGGATAAGGAAAGCAGAAAAACAAAACAGTTTGGGGAAGAAGATCAGTTTGATTATGTATGAGATACATCTACATAAAAATGACAAGCAGGCATTAAAATAGATAGGTAAGTAAATGGATTTGAAGCTAAGAAAGGTGTTTGGATTAAAGCTGTATTTTTTGAAGGTATCAGAATATGAAATTGAAAAAGCATAAAGGTGAGGTCATTTTCCCCAGTGATGTGTGAAGAGTGAGGCAGAGACAAGAATTTATCTCTAGAATAGGTCAAAGTATAAGGTATAAATGCATTTGCATATCAAAGTGGCATTCTTGAATTTGGATATCTATAGCAGTGAAAATTTCTACTTCAGTAAGTGATTTCCAAGCTTGCCTTGACAGGTCATTATTTTTAAAGAAACATTTCCCTCCAGTGAAATTCACTCACACCAAAGAGTACAGAAGAACTTTGGAGGTAGCAATGAGATCTGACATAAAATAATCAATACTTCACAGATTATAAAAGTGTTTGGAACACTTTTGTGACACAGAGAGCGAGCTATGGTTAATAGGCCAGGTGGCTTCTACTGAAATAAAGACATGTTTGGTAAACTTAAGAGTTGATGACTTTGCAGTTACATTTAACAAACTAAACTTGGCAATCTTAGAGGAATGTCTCAGCCAGAGCTCAAAGGATATTAAAATCAAATCCAACAGAAAGTGTAGGAATCACATGCTATTAAATGGAAAGTGAATGCTCAAGAGGCCGCAGGGGGAGGGATGCAGATGAGCTGGGTTTCTAGGAGCCCTAAGCCTAGTTCCTGACTTAGTGAGCCCCATTGTGGGCTTGGGCCTATCACAGGAAGATCCACTTCCTAGGCATGTATACTACCCTCTTTGCTCTTACTTACATGAGCTGAGCCAGAAGGAAAAGTGAGAAATAAATGAGAGAGAGAGAGAATACTAGGTACACACCCACAACCTCTTCAAAGCTATCTAGGTCTTTATGCAGAAAATGTTTCTCAAATAACTAAAAAGGTACTCTAGGATAACTTTCCTGTGCCACAGCACAAAAAAAAAAAAAAACAAACACGTTTCCATGTGAGATAGCTGAGTAATGTAAGGGTCAGGCCTGCTCATGAAAGCTCAGAAAGAACGAAGAGTTAGGATAATTTTTCCCTCCTTGCTACACTAGCCTCCTAACAAATGAAACAGGGAGAGTGGCAGAGTGGGAGCTGTGTGAGAGTCCGGGAGCACCCAGCCTTTCCTTTTAGCAGTAGAGCTGTTGCTGCAGGGATTGGGCACTGAACTAGAGGAGAATTTGCAGTGGGTTCTTATTAGCACAGCTCAGCTGCTTCCTGGCCAGGTGACCCTGTGGGCCACAGTTCCTTACATTCCAATCTCTGCTTGGAGAATAAGAGGACAGGGCATACAGATAGTCTCCAAGGGAGAACCGATGAATGGCTAAGGACAAATTGTTCAGGATTAAATTCTACTTTACCTGCCTTCACTACCAGAAGAAATTCTGCAACCCCTGTATATTTTAGTTTTCACACTTATGAGATAAACTGAGACCCTCAGAGTGCCAGAACAACATCTGCCACAGTGAGAATCACATGGGCTCTGGCTGCATTTTTCCTACTCTAATGCATGCAAGTCTATTCTTCTCAGACCAACACTTACCTGTACATGTCAAGATTCCTAGGAACTAAAAGTGCTTCAATAGACATGGACACTTCTTGGGAATATTCCATAGCCAAAAGCTAAGGTTGCTAAGCTGTCTTTTTGTTACCATTAAATATTCCTAAATCCTTTTAGAAAAGGTTGTTTTAAAAGTAAGTTAAAGAACTTTCAATTAGGTTTTCAATATCTTGTAAAAACATGTCCTACAGGATCTATCTTCCTTGTATGAAATTGGGCTGTATTAGAATTAACTACCAGAAGAGACAAGTGAGAGTCATTAGCAGCGTGAGGAGACATCTCATTGGCCCTGGCTCAATGATCTCTGCCTCCCAGAGTCAGGGCCTCTCTAATGGCTGGGAAAGTGATGGAGGGTGGTTCACCGGGCAGTGAAGAATGCTACCCAAACCTGTACTTAATAAACAAAAGTGGTGTATGTTAGCTTCTATCACTCATTCTTTTACTCATTTATCTCCTCTTTATTTCATTAGGAGTACATAACTTAAGAGTGTAGGGATTTAGGGAGTAAAATTAAGAGTCCTGTTTTTTGCTATCTCTCTCTCTCTCTCTTTCTCTCTCTCTCTGTCTCTGTTTCTCTCTGTCTCTGTCTGTCTCTCTGTCTCTGTCTCTCTCTCCGTGTTTCTGTCTCTGTCTCTCTCTCCGTGTTTCTGTCTCTGTGTCTCTATCTGTCTCTGTCTCTCACTGTCTAATTCTGTCTGTCTCTCTGTCTCTATCTGTCTCTGTCTCTATCTCTGTGTCTGTCTCTGTCTGTCTCTCACTGTCTCAC